>BROF01002228.1:181221-235360 GCA_024346535.1 Eptatretus burgeri | reverse complement strand
ATATATATATATATATATATATATATATATATATATATATATATATATATATATATATATATATATATATATATATATACATACACACAGTAGACTACTCGTAAGTCGTCACCATCGGGACCGAGAAAAAAAGTGACGACTTAGACGTGTGACGACTTACGCGTATGCGAACATTCATGACTGTGGGGTGAAGGATGAAGTCGCACGTGGCCTGGACACGTATGTGTGAGAGGGCGCAACAATCTCTCAGCCGGCTATTGTACCAAAAGGGAAACACAATCCTCGGTGAATAGGTGGGGGTTCATTGGTGAGTTGGAAAGTGATCAAGCAAAGATGGAATTCATGAATCAGTTTATCAAAAGTAAAGATAATGAACAACTGTATGACAACTCATATACCATCGGTAATGGTACATCACCATCGACAAATGTGGAATGAATTGCTGTTGGAATTCATTCATTGGAATGAATGTGCAATGAGTTTTCATATGGAATGAAAACTCATATACCATCGACAAATTACATGACAGACAGTCATCGTGGTGATGACTACCACTCAATACCTATGTGTAAGTGAGTGTGGTGATGTACAAAATCAGCCAATATAAAACCTGATCGGACTTCAACACGAAGCTTGATCGATCCTTTACTCCTTCACCAGAGACTGCATTGCGCAGCCTGCCTACCTCTTCAGATGGACTGTGGGACGGTGCGCTGACTGAGCTGAACGCAGCACAGTTATAAATAGCCTATCATTGGCGGTGTAAACCAATGAGCGCGCATCACAATTCCATGAAATCTGGCTTCTCACGAGGCAGCAGTTCCATGTGATGAGTTAGGCGTGGTAATTTACTTGAGTTTCCATTACGCAGGAACGGACAACATCTGACGACTTAGACGAAGTGACGACTTAGAGATGACGACTTACAGACTTCATTCAAAGGGATTTAACATTCGATAAATTCGGGACTTTTTGACGCTGCCGACTTTGGCGAATTGACGATTTACACGTTGCCGACTTAAGCGTAGTCTAGTGTGTGTGTGTGTGTGTGTGTGTGTGTGTGTGTGTGTGTGTGTGTGTGTGTGTGTGTGTGTGTGTGTGTGTGTATATATATATATATATATATATATATATATATATATATATATATATATATATATTTCTCCTCGTGGTTAATGAATGCTCAATATTGAGCAGATATTTCCTTCATGAGCATTTTCGAATAAGCGTTAAGTAATTAAATGTGATTTCAGACATGAGTATTTTGTATCATCAGAGACATTAGACTAACCCATTGTGTGTCTGGAAATCCACATCCCTGCGGGCCTATGTTTAACGTCTTTGTCCTCCATTTCTGTTTTAAATGCGTATTTTTAGCATTTCGCTCGGCCTCAAGGCGTTATCTTAGCAAGGAAAACATCGTCATCGCCAGGCAACTGGCACCAGGGGAAAATAATTTGCACCGCCCGCCCAGATGTAGAACCAGTGCTGGATGAGAGGGGAAGGGCATAAATGACGCCAATGACGTTGGCGAATGACCTTATAAAGGGTGGGGGCCAAAAGATCTAGGCGGAGACTTCTGGGAACGTGACATTAGAAGCTATGCTCATTTTGAGCTCGCCAGAGCAGAAGCCACGCCCAATACAGGGTCACATCCACCCCCATCACCTTTTTAACACTTCAGGACTGTTCTTCTCTATCAACCGCCACTAAAATTAATTCAGCCTGGGAATTCTTCCACAGAAACCTGTCTCTTATGTACAGATTCATCCCACCTTGTCTTCAATTATCTTACCCAACCTCCTGCTCTTGGTATCCCAAATACTGTGGTGAGGCAGTTGCTTCAAAACAAGTTGCATTCACCTCCTGGAAGGCAAATGTGACCGACGGTGACCTCAGATCATTCCACAAAGCCCGCATCAAGTGTGTGTCTACTCTAAGGTGAGCAAGAAAACATCTGTCCAAACTTAAGAATGAGCTTTCAAACTTGTCTCCCTCCTCTAAAATCTGTTTGTGCCTTGTCAAGTCTGTCTCTCGTGTCAACTCCCCTTCCAACCATTCCCTCGCTCCAAATGGCACCACACGGAGGATGCCCAGTCAGCATCTGGCTTTGGAGGCCAACTCTGAAACTTAGCTTACCCAAGAGAGATCATGGCTGAGAGCAGACTCAATCATTTTCGTGACTGACCCAGAGAAAGAGAAAAAGAGAGAAAGAGAGAAAGAGAGTGAAAGAGAGAAAGAGAGAAAAAGAGAGAGAGAGAAAGAGAGAAAGAGAGAGTTCTCAGGATTGAAAGCCATAAAATCCAAGCATTTGACCAGTTTGTGATTTTGTCAAGGTCTGAGGAGAGGTAAGAGGCTGCTGCCTGTCTGTCAGAAGGATGAGAGATGTCAAGGCAGGGAGTAAAGTCATCAGCAAACAGATAAAGAGGATTTTCCAGAGATCCAGAGATCATTGATGAAGATTAGGAATAAGATGGGGCCAAGAACACTGCCTTGGGATACTCCAGCCTTGACAGGGAGAGGAGATAAAAGGGTTCTGTTGAGAGCCACATGTTGGCTACGAAAGTTGACGAAGAGCAAGGTGGGAAGCCAGGCTATCAAAAACTCTCTATATGTAGAAAAAAATGTTTTGGATGTGCAAGTTTAGGTCACAAATCTGATTAAGTAAGATGAAAACATTTCAAACTTCATTTCTGTTTCTTGTACATTTGCAACATGAGTTGTGGGCTAGAGATTCATTTTGAAATCAAAATTCCTCCACTGAGTTTTCAATGTGTTATTTTTTCTCTTTTATGATTACTTCAAACCTAATAATCGAAAATATGGTTACTTCAATCTCATGACAACAAATAAATGAAGGAAGCAATAACAACGGTGCAAACAGGTTACTGGTGTCACTTTAAGTGTATTTACCATGCGTGAAGTGTGACCAACCATGTTCCCGTCAACACCATTTTCAACTAAGCAGGTCTGTGCCAATGATGGTGAAGCTTCATTCGCCTGAAAATCTTTGTTATCTTCCAGTGGTGTGTGAACACAACCCTCAGGATACAGGGAATCTTCATTGTCCTGCTGGATACCTTGACATTCATTTGAATGCTTCATGAAGACTCGTGGCAAGGAAAATTGATCAGGGCTCTTGGGTGTCATTCCCGAGTGTACATATGCACTGTTCAGAAGCCAGGGAGACCCTGCACACATTGTATTTAAAAGTGACAATTTATCAAAAAGCAGAAACATAAACAACAATCTTTAGACACTGGAAAAAAGTTTGTCAGTCAACAGACAAGTGAGACTTTCCCGACATACACTACTGGTCAAAAGTTTAAGAACACCACCATTTTTCCACTTTTTACTGAAATTTAAGCAGTTTATTGTTTCAATGTACTCTGAAATTAAAGCATAGAACAAATAAACAATTGCAGATAACAAAAGAAATCATGGAATCGTTTTGTTGAACAAAATTTAATCTAAATTTTTGACTCATCAAAGTAGCCACCTTTTGCAGATATAACAGCCGAACATATTTGTGGTATTCTTTCCACAATGTAAATCAAATATTGTTCAGAAAGTTCTTCCCAACACTGATGCAGAAGTTCCCACAAATGTGTTGCACTTGTCAGTTACTTTGCTTTCACTCTTTTGCCCAGTTCATCCCAAACCAGCTCGATAGGGTTTAAGTCTGGAGACTGTGCTGGCCATTCCATGATTTGAAGCCTACCGTCTTGTTCTTTTCTTCTAAGGTAGTCTGACATAGCCTGGAGGGATGTTTTGGGTTGTTATCTTGCTGTCGGATAAACCCCTGACCAACTAGGCGTAGACCAGAGGGTATTGCATGGCGCTGCAAAATGCTGTGGTAGCCCTTTTGGTTCAGGGTGCCAGTCACTCTGGACAAGTCGCAGACTCTGGATCCAGCAAAAGAGCCACAGATCATCATGCTTCCTCCTCCATGTTTGACAGATGGTGTCACACACTGATGAACCATCCTTTCACCTTCTCGACAACATACAAGAACCCTGCGTGATGAACCGAAGATTTCAATTTTGATTTTTCGGTCCATAAGGCCTTCTTTCAGTTTTTAGGAGGAAACTGGTGGTGCTTCATGGCCCAGGCAAGCCTCTTTTTCTTATTTTGCCATCTTAGCAATGGCTTTCTTACTGCCACTCGACTTACCTGCAGCTTGAAGTCTTCTGTTCACAGTTGAAACTGAGACTTCCTTACTTCGACCAGTGTTTAGCAGTGCTTGAAGCTGCTGTCCTGTGAGCCGTCTATCATGTAAGCTGTTGACTTTCAGAAAGTTGGCTTCTGATTGTCTTGTGGCTTTGGGTCTGCCAGACCTCTTACTGTCAGTTTCCTCCAGTTTCCAAGTGCCTTTTGATGGTGTGGGAAACTCTACTCACTGACACCTTGGCTTACTTTGCAATCTCTCTCAAGGAAAGACCTACACTTTTAAGGGTTATAATGGTCTGTCTGTCTTCCTTTGTCAATTGTCTTTTTCTCGCCATTATGATAGCAATAAACTACTTCCTACAGCGCAATATTGTCCAAATAATGCGTCAGAGGTTGTGGCAACACAGTCTGTTCCAACACTGCTTTTATTCAGACAGAGGGTTTGTAACTAATCAACAAAAGTTGGGACACCTGTAGGAATTGTTTGCATCAACTTTCGAGGCTTAATTTGCTTCCATTGCTGCAGAACAGTTGCAGTTGCTAAAACATTACTTGTTCCCTGAAAAGAGCCTTTTTTAACAACTCTGAAATTTACACTTATTTTCAGTTTTTGGTAACCTAAAATTTTTTATTCTATTTTTTTTTAACCTCTGGCAGTTTACTGCTTTGGTTTGTACCATTTCAGGTTATTCACTGGACTTGAACTGCTGAAATTTCAGTAAAAACTGGAAAAATGGGGGTGTTCTAAAACTTCAGACCAGTAGTGTATATACAATGGACTCTTGACAGTTTGATGCAATATATAATGAATGCAAATCCATGTTCAGGATGTTTATTTCACAATTTATAAATTAATTGTACAATTTAGAAATGACAATGGTGCTCAAGGCCCAGTCACACCTTGACGTTTTAGCCAGCAATGGCAACGTATCAAAATGTATGTAAAACGCTGGCTTACGTTGAACTTTTGATGTTTTTTTAAAGATTCGGACGAATTCATAACGAGTTGTTCGTATGCATAACATATTAGTAATGGACACAGAACGTTTCGTTGTGTTGTCGATAACTTATACCAACGAATGCTTAGTCTGTTGTCGGCGTTCACAACCTATGCCCAGCAATAGTCTAAATTATGCATAGCGCGCTGCACGTAGTGCCGACGATCACGCGGCGTAGCCAATTAAAAGGCTGCCGCACAACGATTCAAATCATAACCACCGGAGAAATGGAAGTGTCAACATCGCAGTCACACCTTGGCGATCTTGCCAGCGTATGCCGACCTCTGAAAAATGCGTCTAAAACGCTGGCGCACGTCGAATACGGTATGGGTAAGTTTGGTATACGTGAATAGAATGCTAAAGTACGCCATCATACGTCATAGCAAGTGGAGTACGTCTTGTGATTTTAAATGTGTTAAAAATTTTACGACGTACTTGCCGTATCGTATGCCTCACACGTTCTGCATGCGATGGGAATATGTTGTACGCACGATACGCCAACGTTGGCACATGTCGACAAAAGTTACTTGTAAGCTACTCATAAGTCGAAACACGTCGAGCTAATGTCTAGCGTACCCAAAATTTATTTCTAACTTATGAGTAACGTGGTTTGAACCAATTCCTTACGTATTTCCAACGCATATTGACGTATGAAAACGTATTTGATTGACGTCTTCCGGATGACCAAAGAACTAAATGAACGTGTTTCTAACTTACAACTACCATACAATGGCGTATTGGCAGTGTTTAGGGGAATTCGTATATAAAAATGGGTTCACACAGGAGGAACCCGTCAGTGTTCCAGACTCCATGTTTTTTTTTTTCTTTTCTTCGGCATGACGGTGATGTTGACACTTCGATTTCTAGTGTGGTTATGATTTAAATCGTTGAGCGGCAGCCTATTAATTATATTATATTATAACTGCACTAGAAATCGAAGTGTCAACATCACTGTCATACCGAAGAAAAAAAAACAAAGAATAAAAAATAAACCAATGTCACCCGCAGGGTGACTCGTATCTTGCCAAAAGGTGACCACGTGTGACTTCTTTAAGGTCACACTGAGGTGAACAGAGCTGCTATCTACCAGGAGCGACTCCTTGAGGAATATCTGCCTACGAGAGATTCCGATGAGAATATTTCTGCAGAGTAACCATGAAAAAATATGCGTTTGCCTCATAACGTCACCAAATGATGTCATAATGTCTCAAGCTTGACATATCTAGAAAGCACTCATCGAGGTGTTCAATTTAAGGTACTACACGATATGGTTCCTAACACTTGAAAAGTTGACTTTGGGGTCAAATATGTTTGACCTTAGGCGCTAACCATGAAGGTCAAGGCCAATCGCCACCGAAAATTAATCAGCTGAGTGCCAGACCATGAACTATATTCCCATGAAGTTTGAAGATGATCCGATCAAAATTACTCAAAAAATAAGGGTTTCGTCGACTTCCCTGATTTGCGACAAAGTGACCTTGACCTTTGACCTTCAAAATTTTATGCGCTGAAAGGGACCTCTATAGGCCTCTGATATGCGAAGTTACAAAAATTTCCAATGATAACTGTGCTCTGCAGAATTTTTTTATACGTGATTACAGACAAAAAACAAAACAAAAAATAAACATACAAGCTGACTAACATATCTTGCAAATACTTCATTTTGGCAAGATAAAAAAACCAAAAAAACCAGGGAGTCTGGAACACTCACGCTAAATATTACCTCGACGTGTTTCGACTTATGAGTAACTTACAAGTAACGTGCGTCGACGTGTGTCAATGATTGTGTAACGTGCCTCGTGTAACAACACGTTACTCATAGGTTAGAAATAAGTTTCGGGTATGCTAATCATTACCTCGACGTGTTTCGACTAATGAGTAACTTACAAGTAACGTGTGTCGATGTGCATCAACGATCACAGAACGTACCTAAAACTTATGGCTAGCGTAGCGGAACTTGTGAGTCATACGCTGGCATAAGTCGTAAAATCTCAAGCATGCTAAAATTTGAGGACAACCGCAAAGTACCAAATGTTTCCAAAACATATCATTACGTATTGGACGCGCGCCAGCGTTTTAGACAAGTTTTGCAAAAATCGGCATAAGCTGGCTAAAACGTCAAGGCGTGACTGGGCCTTAAGAATGAAAAAATATGCAGTTTCCTTTTTACAGCGCGTGTGGTGTTTTCAATTGCACAGAGTTTGAAATGCCCCCGGTGTCTACCACGTCTCCGGTGTCCCGATGTCCCCCCCTCCCCCATGTGCCTGTGGCAGCCAATGACGGCCGTCCGGTAGATGCAGTGCGTAACCGAGACCGAAATGGCGACAATTGATGGAAATACCTGAGTATTTCAATGGAAATTTGTGAAAACGTGTTATATATGTGACGTGTTATATATGTGAAAACCATTGAATTTATTGCTTGACGGAAAAAAAAGCAAGAAACGCGCCCCTCTCATGTACGAGCAACCGATAGACGTCATTTCCGCCCACCATCGCATTTCGCGCCGAAAGACGTCATTTCCGCCCACCATTGCATCTCGCGCCGAAAGATGTCATTTCCACCCACCATCGCATTTCGCGCTGAAAGACGTCATTTCCGCCCACCATAGCATTTCGCGCCGAAAGACTTCATTTCCGCCCACCATCGCATTTCGCGCCGGAAGACGTCATTTCCGCCCACCATCGCATTTCACGCCGATCGCCGAACGCTGAAAGCTAGGTTCTTCTTATGCCATAATTCTTTTGCGGCCCCCTGCCACGCTGTATCGAACGATTTCATTCCTTCTGTTATATATAAAGGTGCTTATCACAATAATAACAAGATTTTTACATTTCAAATATTAAGTACGCTTTTTAATTGTTTTTCAACTGAAAAAGCATAAATTGCATATTTTAACATTAGTGTACTCATTTGCTTCACCACACGCGCTGTATTGAAGGATTTCACTTGTTTCTATTTGTTTACATTTCAGAGGTAATCAGATGGGAAATTTGGGATATCACTTATCTAATGACCATTACGATAACATAGTCCAGAAAACTCAATTTACAGGATGCAAAAATACAAAGTTTTAGGTTTGTACGATGAAGAGTTTTCAATTTGTCGTATGAGGCCAAATATATAATCCGACAAAACCGTTACATTATGAGACTTCCCTTTGGAGAAGTATCACAAATAACAAGAAAAATGCCATGCATAGAACGATACTTGCGAAATCCACAAAACAAACTTGACCTTGAAAATAATTGGTGGTTGAATTAAATGACCAAATATGCAAATCCTCTTCAAATTTCAAGTCAATCGATCGAAAATTGATAATTTTAGAAATTTGGCCCATGTCGACATTTTGGCCCATGTTGACCTCAAAAATAATTGCCTGGTTGAATTGAGTGACCTGAAATATAAATCCTCTTCAAATTTAAAGTCAATAGAATGAAAATTGAGGATTTTAGAAATCTTGCCGAAGTTGTTGACCTTTGGCCTATGCAGTGGCGTATCGAGGAAAAATGCCACTCGGGGCGAGATGTAAAATTACCGCCCCCTCGTAACTCACATGCTGAATTAAACACAAAGCATAATTAAACAATATTGTTGCAAATTGAATCAAGTACAGCGCATTTGCAAATAAAAAGTTACACCTTTGTTTTCCACCTTTCAAATTTGTCATCAGCTGACTAAGCGTTCAGGAACACAGGAATGAGACACATTGGCGTACTCAGGGGGTGTGGGGAGGGTGGTGCAAGTGACATTACATTATTATTTACCGAAGACAGTAACTCTGTAATAAAGTTATTTTATTTGTTACACTTACCAAAATAATCTTGAGTCCAAGAAGGGCACGTGTCAGATATAGGCCAAATATAAACATAAAACACAAGTTGATCGTCCGTGCCCGCTTCCTTTTTTGTACCTGACTTTTATTATTTGTTATTTTGTTAATCATCCCGGAAATAAAATAATAATAATAATAATATCGCACCATGTCAGAATTACTACACCGATTAAAAAGTGGCTCCGTGGGGGACTGACGGTTACTTCACCAACAGGCGGGTGACCTGACTGTCCTGATGCAACTAAAGAATAACACAAAAAAACTGCACAACAACAAGAAAAACTAAACAACAACAAACTATTATCGAATAAAACATGGTGGTTTGGAAAGGTTCTTCTTCATTGGAGGACATGAGGTATATTTAAGCGGTTTGCACCATTTAAAATCGATTGTCTTATTTCCAATTTGCTCACTGCAGGTTCAGTCCTGTAACCTGCTTGAATTCTTACTTGCACACATGATGTGTTTTCTCTGTATATTTGATTTTTTTTAATTATTCATCTCGGTGGGGGGGGTGCCAAAGGAAGGGTCCGCCACGGGTGTCAAACACTCGTCTCTAGGTATGCCCCTGGTGAGACGGGAACACAAGAATGAGACGAGAATGGCGAATGTCTCGCTGCCTCGTCTTCGGGTTTAGTTTCCCAGCATGCCGCTTGCTCCTTTTTGCCCGCCCCCTCTCTTTGAGACATCGTTGGCCACAACCATTGGTCAGCACATGGAGGGTGGGGCCATTTGCACAGTTCACCGCCTCCCTGCGTTTATGCTTTCACACGCCACAGGAAAATTGTCCTCATAAGTGTCGATAGTGATAGATGATAAACGGAACAAAACAAATTTGCCGCCCCCCCCCCAAAAGTGCCGCTCCGGGCACCGCCCAGTTCGCCCCCCACCTCGCTACGCCAGTGGGTCTATGTTGACCTCAAAAATAATTGGTGGCTTTACTCAATGACCAAATATGCTGCTACTCTTCAAATTTCTATTTAAAGTCAATCAGATGAAAATTGACAATTTTAGAAATTCAGCCTATGTTGACCTTTTAGCTGATGTTGACCTCAACAACAATTGGTGGTGGAATTCAGTGACCCGATATGCAAATCCTCTTCAAATCTACAAGTCAATGGGATGAAAATTGAGGATTTTAGAAATTTGACATCAATTGCTGACCTTTGGCCTATGTTGACTTTTTGGTTGATGTTGACCTCAAAAATAATTGGCTGCTTGAATTCAGTGACCTGAACCATAAATCCTCTTCAAATTTGAGCTCAATCAGATGAAAATTGAGGCTTTTAGAAATCATACCTAAGTTGTTGACCTTTGGCCTATCCATTCATCTGTTGGGACCATACTCTGTAGAGCGTCGGTGCTGCCAAAGGAGTCTCCTGGGCTGTTGGGCAAAATCCTGGATGGGTCACCACTATGACGCAGGACCTTTGGCCTATGTTGACCTCAAAAATAAGATAGTTGAATTTAATGACCAAATATGCATGCAACTCTTCAAATTTCAAGTCAATCGAATGAAAATTGACAATTTTAGAAATTTGGCCAATGATGACGTCAAAAAAGAAATGGTGGTTGAATTCAGTGGCCCGATTTACAAATCATGTTCGAATTTCCAGTCAATCTGATGAAAATTGAGGATTTTAGAAATTTGACAAATTTGTTGACCATTGGCCTATGTTGACCTTTTGATCTCAAAAAACAATAGGCTTCTTGCTTATGACAAACTCCACCATGTGGTGAAGATTTTGAAGATTGGTTAAAAATTGTGACCTGTAGGCGATAAACATAAACACAAACAGACAAACAAGAAAAAGATGTGCAGAGCACTTGTCATTTCCACCCCCCTCTCCAAAGGTTTCCACGGATACATCAAATTGTGCATTCATTGAGATTTTAATTGGTTAATCAAAGCTCAGGTCAATCGGATGAAACGTCATAATTATTCAGATTGAAGTTGATGTTAGAAGTTTGACCTTGAGTTGCCCTTTTGATCTCAAAAATAGTTTGTTTTCCAATTCAGTAAGGCACTATGCAACTGCTGTTTGATTTTCAAACGAATCGGATGAAAAATGACGATTTTAGAAATTTGACCGAAAGATGACCTTAAACCTTTGACCTCAAAATCAATAGGCTTCTCAGTTGAGACTACCGCTCAAACTTGGAAAAGTTTCATGACGATCAGTTTAGAATTGTGATCTGTCAGAGATTGAAACAAACAAACAGAATAACAAAATCTACTGACCAATTGGAAACTTGAAAAATCTTTGATTTTCATAAGTAATAATTTAAAAAGGAACAGTGTAAAAAGGCAGAACTTACCAGAGTATTTCATAAAGGAACTGCAACTGGCCATACCCTCCATTAGCATCATCGAAGCTATGTTTGACTGAACTCTGCAAGATAAACCAGGGAACATGGAAATAAAATTAAAACTTTGTCGACTCAGAATCACAAAGTTATAATCCACAAAATTCCTTTGCAAAGAGGAAACATTTGTGAAAAATTTAACTTCAAAAATGTAAGACAAATTAAAAAATTCAACATTGTTTTCTATTAACACCTGTGTTGTTGACCTGTGCTAACAAAGACACTCGGTAGCGTGCACAACTCCGCCACGTAATGCCTGATCCACAAGAACATATCTGGCCAAAAACATTTTTGAAATATCGTGCTATATTGTTGCGGATTTGGAAAACTATCGCACTCAACATTCAGGTTCTTTCGATTAGTTATTTCGGTAAGTATGTGTTTTCTAGATAGCTTCCTTGCCGTTGTCTCATGGGTGATTAAATGTAAATGCGCTGCATAGTTATTTTGATAGGGTTTTTCTTTCGTTTATTTAACAACACTGACAAGAACAATAACAGCTGCGGACCAGTCCAGCTCGGAATAAAAGAACAACGCCAACCCTCTGCTCCCAGCATTCTCCTCGCGCTCGCTTGGCAAAGCCCCAAGTGGGGAAAAGGTTATGCCCCACCCACCGATTCACTGGGCAAAGCGCCAAGTGGGGAAAAGGTTGAGCCCCGCCTTAAAACGATGAAACTAATGTTGCCTGAGCGAGCGCGCCGAGGAGGATATAAAGGAGCAGAGGATCCTCCAGTCTCCTTGGAGGCGTGGGGGTCTGTCTGGCTAGGCTTGGTCGTCGTCTTCTTCCTCCTCCGCACGATCAAGCGCTCGCGAGACACCGCCCCCCCCCCACCCCGGGCAAGAACCGAAAGGGGTCACTCGCCGGTGCCTGGATTCGGCTCGCCTCTCGCTGGGGCCCGGGTCGACTCGACTTGAAGACCGCACGAGGCGGACAGGTCCGAGCTTGGTCTCAATAAAGACCAATTGGTCCGGTCATTTTGGGGTATTCGTGTGTGCGCGTGTGTGTCCTGTGGGCCCCGTTTTTAAGTAGTAAATTGTTTAAGTGCTTGTGCTGTATAAAATTGCAATTCTCAATAGTCGGTTTAGCTCTGCCCTTACATGCTTCCCTCATTTCCCAATTGTAAATAAATATCCTATTGTTCAATGTTTCAGCTCATCCTCGTCTTTTCTTGTATTGACTGAGCATGTCGCGTGCTGGGGAATTAGCAAGCCACTTCCGTAGCCGTTGTAACGGGAAAATCGGACCGACGGAATTCGGCGATCAAACCGCTCGGGTCGCACACGGAACGAGCACGCTAAGCAGCTCGTTCCGTACGGGTGCCGTCGAGGGTGTGAAGACTCGGTAGATCGCCACGTGGTCTCTAGGTATTTTGAAGATTTGGCAAATAACCCTGTACCACGTGGTAGAAATAGTGACCCTTCACGGTCCAAAAAAGGGACCCGTACTTTTCCGGAGTTTTCCGAAGAAGTACGATCTGAATTCTGGGCGATCGGTCGAGCCAACGCTACAGCTCCATCTCGCGGTCGTGCTCGCAGCCGACGTCCGGCCCAACAACAATATATCGTTTTTTTGGCCATATCTCTCAATGGTGAAGAGTAACTTAAGAATTCTAGAAGTCGGATCCGGATCCGGATCCAGATCTTCACCAAAATTGAATCAGTTCGTGCTTGTCATACACCGAACCTGTCCACCAAGTTTTATCTTGATCCGTCCACAACTTTTTGAGATATCCTCTACTTTTTGAGATATCCTGTACACAGACAAACAAACAGACAAACAAGAAAACGGACAGAAAAGTGTGAAAACATAACCTCCTTCACCTTCGGTGGCAGAGGTAATTAGACATTTGAGGGAGACCTGCCATGGAAACTGCCTCAAATGCAGCAAGGTTGTCAAGTGATATTGAAGCATGGATATATGATATAGAACCCAATTGTCAAATCTTTAAATGTCACTCCACCAGCAAGCATTACGAAACCTTTTAAAGTGTGCATGATATTATATATTCACATTTTGCAAGAGTTCAATATTATCACGTCAGATGTCCAGCCAATGCAGGGGCTCTGTGCTGAAGGTCAGAAGACCTCATCGAATGACTCAAATGATGTTTGCATTTTCACTGCGTTTAGAATTAACAAGTTATGATTCCCCAATAAACCAAATTTGACAGTTGGTCCAGGCACCAGGAAGGCAAAAAGGGGGAAAGATATTTGTTATAATTATTAAAATGGTTTACTAAATGGTTTATTAAAACGTATTCAGAGAGCAAGGAATAACAGGACAAAAAAAACAAATGAATGGAACATGTCAGTTGATAAACACAGATAAGGATGAAAGGGGAAGCACAAAAGAATGCACAAGAAAACTATACCCTGCAAAGGTGCCGATAATACCAGATTCAAACCAAACAATGGGGGCAGGCAGGGACTTGGGCAGGCATGAGCTCTTTCTCCACCAAAATGCATGCAGACTGGTGTGGCACCTGACAAAGGTGTAGCAAGGGGTGAAAAACAAGACAATGGTGATGAAGAGGTGGCATTTGCACTTCCACTCAAGGTCCAACTTGGGGAGCGACGAAGAAGAAAGAAATATGGGTCTCTTCCAGAAGCTCAACTCCTGTGAGCATGCGCAGACACAGCTTTTAAGCCCTTCGAGACTGCCTTTCCAGCAAATGGCTGCCCAATGCCTGGGGGCAGCACCATCTTTCTGGCCATCCCACCCCTTCTGTGTTCTGCCCTCAATCATGACTCCACAGCTCAATGCAACGTCATGGTCTGCAGTTCTCTGGCACTTCATCCCATCTTCCTGTCCAGGCTGGAGTTCCTCAAGGTAGCGTTCTGGGCCCTGTTCTTTTTCTGGTTATCATCAATGATCTCTCCGACTTTCTGGAAAATCCTCTATATCTCTTTGCTGATGACTCCACCCTCTACCGAACCATCTGTCATCCCTCAGAGCAGCAAGCAGCACCTTCTTCGCTCACTGCAGAACTGGATAAAATCGCAAACTGGTCCAACACGTGGAACATGTCTTTCAATCCGGACAAATCTCACACTCTCACTATGTCTCTTCAAAAGGATCGTTTAGAAACCCCCCCCCCCCATCCACTTTCTCAACAATCCTCTGGAAGAAGTCCTTTATTTCAAGCTTCTGGGTCTCACCATCTGCCATGACCTTTCTTGGGAAAGACACATTTCAAACCTCACCTCCAAAGCCATTTGCCGACTGGGAATCCTCCGTCGTGCAAAGTCCTTCCTTGGCCCACCTGAGCTCCTGACCACTTACAAAGCTTTTGTCTGCAGTCTGATGGAGTACTGCTCTCCCATCTGGGCTGGTGCTCCTGCCTCCCACCTTTCTCGGCTTCACGCTGTGGAAATCAAGGCATTTCGGATCATTGGCATCTCCCGCGATGAGGCTGAGTGTTTGGGCCTCTCACTCAATCACTGCAGGTTGGGAGGTGGTCTTTCTGTCGTCTACCGTCTCCGCTCCAGCCTCGCCCCCCCTGCTCTCTCTGCGATTTGTCCCCGCCACATTTCCACAGGGTGATCAAAGTCGGCCAACAACCCCCTTCTGGTAAAACTACGAAAATCACGAATCACTGCTCACCTTCACTCTTTCATTCCTCTTTTTTCCCGCCTTTAGAATAAACTCCCTCACTCTATTCATTCCCATTCTTCCCTCCAGGCCTTCAAAACAGCTGTTCACCACCACCTATCACCCCCATCCAAATCCTCGATCTTTTCTACCCCCGATAATCCACCCAAACCCACCTCCTTCAAATTCTCTGCTTTCCTTCCTGAAAGCCCCTGTAATGTCCATCTTCTATTCCGCATGTTCCCCATCCCATCCCTCTCCCTTCCACAGATCTCCTAATGTCTCTGTTTCCCACTGTTTTGTCCTTCCCACTCCCTCCCCTCTTGTCTCATGCCCCCCTTGTTGTGCGTTGTGTTAGCTCTCACACGAGCCTCGACAAGGTATACAAAACCCCCCCTCCCCAAAAAGAGCCCATGATGTTGTCCATTTAATTATATATAAGCATGTGGTGCTTTCAAAGTCCCTTTTGTGTGTGCCACAAGCACTCTGCTGGGCTCACTTGCACAAGAGGTTTTCAACAATACAACTTTACCCTATTCTGCTTTGTAAAGGATGGTCACTGCTCCTCAGTGCACATATTACATATGACTCATCTCTGGCAGATCCTCAACACAGGAGTAAATATACTCTACTCGAGCACATTGACCAAGCTATTCGACCAACATTATATCTAAGGACATATTTTTATGGATATCGACAAGCATTTTCACTGTATGTTTTTGTTGATTTTTTTTAAGAAAAGAAAAAAAGAAAAATAGAAAGTCACTCTCGGCATCATGACGTCACCAGATACGTCTCCGCCCACAATATTCCACCATTACACATACTTGTACCAAGTTTGATTAAAATCCCTGAAACCAGGTCAGGTCAGGTATGGGAGCATGTGCCAGAACAGCGCGTCGCTGCGTCCACTTTCCGCCGGTACTCCAGGGGCCTCCGTCTGGCCATCCCCCAGGCAGATGCCAGGCCCATCCCCATCTCCTTGAGATGGTCAACCTGCTGCAACCATGAGGCACGTGGTCGGCCCACTGGCCTCCTCCACTCATGAGACTCCCTCGCTGAGAGAATCTGGTAAGCAGGATCAGCGTCAGGAAAACGAGCCACATGTCCATACAGCCGCAACTGACGCTCACGGACTATGCAGGTAACAAATCTCATCCGAGTCTCTCTCAGCAACCGCTCGTTGGATACAAAATCCGACCAGCGATAGCCAAGGATTCTCCGAAGAGACCTGGTACCAAAGGAATTAAGTCTCCGTCTCAGATCCTTGGTCAGAGTCCAAGTCTCGCACCCATAGAGCAAGACTGGAAGTACCAAGGACCTGAAGACTCGGACTTTCGTCCTCCCGCACAGGTACCGGCAGCGCCACACCCCATGATCCAGTGAATCCATGACTCCCCAGGCCCGACCCAGACGTCTATTGACCTCCGGCTCACAACCTGCGGAGACATGAATATCACTGCCAAGGTAAGTGAATCCTCCACGACCTCAACATCCTCACGACAAACAGACACAGACAGGACAGCAGCATCCAAGATGTCACCGAAAGCCTGGATCTTAGTTTTGACCCAAGAAACCCGTAATCCCAGCGGCTCCGACTCCTCATTCAGCACCTCGGGGGCCCCCAAAAGGATGTCTAAAGTCTCCGCAAAGATGACTGCATCGTCTGCAAAATCAAGGTCCGAGATCTTGACATTCCCAAACGATGCACCGCAACTTGATCTCTCCGACATCCTCCCTAAAATCCAATCCATACAAGTGCTGAAAAGTGTGGGGGAAAGTACACATCCCTGACGAACTCCAGTAACAACTGGAAATAAGTCAGAGGTGGTACCACCACACTTCACAGCACTCTCAGTACCAGAGTAGAGTTCAGACATCAGATCGATCAGTTTTGGTGGCACCCCACGAAGACCAAGAATCCTCCAGAGGACATCCCGATTCACTGAATCGAACGCTTTACAGAGATCAACATAGGCTGCAAGCAGCCCCTGCCGAAACTCTCGTCTGCGTTCGGTGAGGACACGAAGTGAAAGGATACGGTCAATCGTTGACCTCTTTGGTGTAAAGCCTGACTGCTCTGGAGGCTGGTGCTCAAGCAGATGGTGGCGAACCCTATCGAGAATTATCCGAGCAAAGACCTTGCCCGGCACTGAGAGCAGCGTCACCCCTCGGTAGTTGTTGCAGTCTTGGCGATCACCCTTCCCTTTCCAGAGAGGGACAACAAGGCCCCTCTTCCAGTCAGTTGGGATGATGCCTGTGTTCCAGGCAGAGCACAAAACTGCATGCAATGACACGAGTGCAGCATTTCCACCAGCCTTGAGAAGTTCGGCACGGATGCCACAGATCCCTGGAGCTTTGCCCCGTTTCAACTGGTTCACCGCAGCCCGCGTTTCCACAAGCGAAGGTGGACCACAGTTGATTTGAGGGTCAGCAACAGGGATTGTAACACCCTTGACGTCCAACTCGACAGCTGGGGGATCAGCCTGGTACAACCGCTCAAAGTAACCGGCCCAGCGGGCCTTCACTTCAGACTCCTCTGTCAAGAGCCTACCACTCTCTGCTCGAACTGCAGTGCTCCGAGGGATGGGCTTGGATGAACGTAATGCGCGAATTCCCCTGTAAGCGGGACGAGAATCACCTGTCCACAGGTGATGCTCTACCCCCTCACAGATTCCTCGCACATAGGCCTCCTTGTCCACCCTCAGTGCACGTACAGTTTTACGCCTCAGCTCCCTGAACAGCTCAGCTCTGCCATTCAGCCTGGCCCTGCGACTCTGGTCAATGGTATCCAGTGTCCCTCGAGAGACAAAATTCTTCTTTGCCCAGCGGTGAGTTCCAAGACATCCACCGGCAACATCAAGGACGGTGGTCTTGAAGGCGCTCCACAACTCTTCAGGACACCCCAAAGCACCCAGACCCCCCAAGTGTCCACTCAGCCTGTTCGCAAACTCCTCAGCTACTCTCTCATCCCTGAGCTTGGCAACATCCAGCCTAGGCTGGGATGGTACCATTCTCCAGGATTTGAGGTGCAGCTTTAGAGTTGCTCCAACAAGCCTGTGGTCAGTATTGAGGAACTGAGCACTCCGGTAGACCCAGCAGTTCTGGATCAGCCTCCAACGACCGTCAATGAGGACATGGTCAATCTCCTTTGCCACACCGCCAGCATTGGAATACCAAGTCCAGCGATGAGCTTCTGGGCGCTGAAACCATGAACCAGCCACCCTAAGTCCATGACTTCTTGCAAAGTCAAGGAACTTAGTGCTATTCTGGTTCATAGTTCCTGACCCATGGGGACCAACACACACCTCATAACCATCCCTATCAGTTCCAGTCGATGCATTGAAATCCCCCAAGACTAGAAGTGTATCTCGTCTGGGGCACTGATCAACCACAGACTCGAGTGTGGCGGAGAATGCATCCTTCACGGTGAGATCACTCGCCTCAGTCGGAGCATAAACAGAGACCAGGGAAATGACACCTAAGGAGTGACGAATCCTTAATCTCATAATACGCTCGTTGACCGGTGTTACCTCAATTATCATTGGGGTCAGCTTATTGGACACAGCTACAGCAACTCCTTGGGTATGGTAACCATCAGAGCGACCAGACCAATAGTAGGTGTAACCACCCACCATTATCTCGCCGCAATCCGGTCTCCGAACCTCAGAGAGAGCTGCAATCCCGATGTCCAAACGCTTGAGCTCAGATGATAACAGAGACAGGTGATCATCCTCTCTTAGGGATAGGACATTCCAGGCACCCACCCGAAGGGACCGCCTCAGGTTAACCCAAGGAGACCGCCGTCTGGTGGACGACACCTCAGCACCACTCCGACACACTCTCCCGCAATCTGACCCAGGGATGTTACCCCGTGGTTTCCCTCCTATCAAAGATTGGGGGTCCCGAAGGCTTTGCCCCAATCCCGTCATCCGGTGAGCTGCCCTGCGAAGGGAAGCTGCACAGGAGGTACTCCCACGGAGTGGGTTTTCAGATTTTTTTGCGTTTTTACGTTTTGCGGAATGAAGGGTTTTACGGTGGCCGGAGTGCAAATCCTGCCACCAACCTCCTAATAAGAAGTAACCCAACTGCAGAAGGATGTCTGCAGACACAGTTGGGCACTAGATATGGATGGCCGTTGGCTCACAAGGAGCTCCTCCGCCCTTTGACAGGTTTTGTTTTTAATCCTGCTGGGTGTCCATATCCAAACACCCCCCTCACCACAAAACCTGGTGGGGGAGACGGTTTAGTCGCCGACAACCCGACCATGGAACAGGTTAGTACAGGTTTACATGGTACCTGTAGCAGGTCACAGATCGAACCTGACCTGACTGACCTGACTGAAACCAGATTCAAAATATTAAATCATTCTGGCTGCCAGACCATGTGGCCGATCAGGTTGAAATATAAAACATATTATATTCCCTATGACTACTCGATCAAGATGTGAGGCAAGGGCACCAGCCAAGAGAAGAGAGCAGTACTCCATCGAGCTGCAGACGAAAGCCTTGTAGGTGGATAGGAGCTCAGGTATGCTAAGGAAAGACTTTGCATGACAGAGGATGCCCAGTCGGATCAACCCTCGAATAGCTAATAGTTGGAAAGCTAATACAGTCAACCCTTGCCATTGGAAGTTTCCCATATTCGCTGGGTTGCAGCTGGCAAAAAAATCATTAACTCTCTCAGGTTACATTGTGTAATCTGTCTCATTAACCTCCTGCTGTGTTACATGTTCTGTATGGATGAATAATAGTTGCTGCAATTGCGAACTGGGGATTTAGTATACCCCTCCCCCCCCCACCACCCCTCTTTCTGTTGCAATTCAACTTTTAATGAAAAGCTATATGTGGTCATTCTGAGAACAGGACGTCCAATAAGCACTTGGGAATTGGCAATAAAAATCTGGTAACGGGTTGATTGGAAAGTGTGCATTTCAAACACCATTTAAAGAGGAACGGTGCTGTCAGCCTCCGCTTGTTTATATTACAGCAAGCAGATTTATATCACAGTCACGAGTTGTTCAAGCCCGATAAGTGTACGGAAATGTACGGGCCAAGGTTGTGACCTCTCATTCTCTTATGTCTGGCGGTTCGTCGGGTGCTTAGAATCCTACGACTGTAACAATACATATACGTTAAGTAAAAGGCTTTTCGTTTACTGTACATTTATTTTACATTGTTACATAAATATATTAATCACACATTTATTTCACCCTTATATTTATTCTTGTGTCGGGAACCTATCCCAATTTTTCCAATAATACCTCAGTATCAGCATTTGTAGTGATATTGTTGCGGATTTGGAAGCCTTTTGCACAGAGTCAGCAGCCCCCGCAGTTCAATTACTTCGATAAGTATGTGTTTATAGTTAGGGTCCCGTCCCTTATGTCTAATGGGAATTTCATGTGTGCGCTGCGGGTTTATTTTTTAGTTAGGGGTTTTTTTTTACAACAACAACAGCGGCACCGTCGCCTCACTCCACCAACGCCATAGCGCACGTGTTTCTGGCTGTGAATGTGGGCGGGACCCCTCGCTCCAGAGCTGACTCCGCCCACGAGGGCAAGGGCGCGCCCTTCGTCCAATCAGGAGGCTCATCGCCTCAGAGCCGAATCCGCCCACGAGGGCAAGGGCGCACCCTTCGTCCAATCAGGAGGCCCATCGCCTCAGATAGGGACTCCACCCAGAAGAGTGAGAGTTTCCCCACCTACCGTGGGCCTATCCAATGAGGGACGGCCAGCGAATCGCGCGACGCAACCGTCCAATCAGGAGGCGAGTGGCCAGGGAAGAAATCCCTCCCACCTCAGGAGAGGATAGTGATCGGCACGTTCTGTCTGGCTGTCTGAGTCTGCCTCGTCTGGTGTCGTCTGATCCGTGGAAGCTTTTTCAGCCTTGATCGCCTATCGCCTCGTCCGCCTTCGTGCTGGCTGGCGTCCGTCGCTCTATCCCTCATCCCTGGTGCTGCGTTGAGGCGGTGGGTTCGAGTCCCACCACCGGACAAGCTCGACCAGACCGCACGAGGCGGACAGGTGCAAGTGCAGGCTCTTGCCCTCAGCTCGCCTTCCCTCCCGAGCTGAAGGGCCAAATAAAGGCCGCGGCCATCATTTCTTTTGGGTGTGTGCGTGTGTGTCTGTGGGCCCAGTCTATAAGTAGCAATTGTTTAAGTGCCTTGTACATTACTTGCATTCCTTCTTGATAGTCGGTTTAACTCTGCTCTTTTTGTGCTCCCCTGCCCCATTATAAATAAACCCCGATTGTTCAATGTACCAGCTCGTTGTCTGTCACTTTCTTTCATTGGTTTAGCACGGTGCGTATTGGGAATTAGGGAGGCCTTGTTGCTGTAATTGTTCATTTGGACTGATGGATCTTGGTCATCCTCGCTCGGTTTACACCAGGAACGGGCTCGGTAAACGGCCCGTTCCACCCAAGGTCCGTCGAGAGTGTGGTTTTCCCCGGTAGTTAGACGACGTGCGTACTTAGGTATATTGAAATTAGGCAATTAACCCTACCCCACGCCCTCAAAATATTGGCGACCACGGTCCGCGAAGGCCCAGGTTCTCAACCTGGGGGTCGCCGGAAGGTTGTAAAAACAAATAAACAAAAAAATACATAATAAAGAAATTCATAAATATATTTTGAAAATGATTTTTCAATTAAATCCCCCATACCAATGTTATAATGTAGTCATTATGAAACAGATTTGAGCAGCAAGTGAAATTAGTATGTGTGGTGTGAGTGAGTGTGCGTGCGTGCGTGCGTGCGTGCGTGCGTGCGTGCGTGCGAGCGAGAGAGAGAGAGAGAGAGAGAGAGAGAGAGAGAGAGAGAGAGAGAGAGAGAGAGAGAAGCACAGTGTCGGGTGCTGAAAGTCAATGTTAGCGCCAGCTAACGACTGCAAGGTGGCTGAATATGGATCGGTGGCTCGTCAAAAAACGTCTGCCAGCTCAAGATGCGGACCAAGACGACACATGTGAAGGTGGGCCAACTGTTACAAGTTCAACTGAAAAACGTAAGGCGCCGGCGGCAGATTTGGCCTCCAACAAGAGTCGGAAATATCAGATTGACTTTCTGAAGTATGGATTCACATGCCGAGCCAAAAATGAATTTGAATATCCACAGTGTGTTCTGTGTTCAGAAGTGCTTGCTCACGAAAGCTTGAAACCAGTGAAATTGAAGAGACATTTACAAACCAAACACCCATCCTACATTGACAAACCATTAGATTTTTTTGTCTTAAGGAGGGAGAACAACAGAGCCAAAAGACGACTGTACGTGAGCACTCTACAATCCCTATCAAAGTCCTGTTGGCTTCATATGAAGTGGCATACCTGGTTGCTCAATCCAAAAAGCCCGAAACTATTGCAGAGTCTGATCCGCCCAGCAGCGATTACAATGACCACAGCTGTACATAGTGAAAAAATAGCTAGCACACTTGAGACTATTCCACTGTCTAATGACACAATGGCGAGGCGAAGTGGTGAAATGGCCAACGACATTAAAGAGCAGCTCATTGACCGAGTGAAGAAAAGTGGAAGATTTTCCCTCCAAATTGACAAAACGATGGATGTTTCCAGTGATGCACAGTTACTTGTTTTTGCAAGATACAGCTACGAGGGGAAAATGTACAAGGATATGTTGTTTTGCTCGACACTTGAAGGAACTTGCACTGGTCATGACATTTTAAACAAACTGGACAGTAAAATGCGCGAGGAGGGGCTAAGTTGGCAAAATTGCATCTCTGTATGTACAGATGGAGCTGGCGCCATGCAGGGTACAAGAAGGGGACTGAAAGCTAAAGTTTTGGAAGTGGCGCCACATGTCAAATTCACTAATTGCATTACTCACAGAGAGGCCCTCGCCAGCAAGAACCTCGAGCCACAACTCCGCAATGTTCTCCAAACAGAAATTAAAGTGGTAAACTTCATCAAATCCCGTCCGGTGAATACCAGACTGTTTTCCACACTCTGCCAGGAAATGGGATCGGAACACGAATCTCTACTATTTCACACAGAGGTCAGATGGCTATCACGGGGGAAAGTTTTAACCGGACTGTTTGAACTGCGTGAGGAGGTTCGCATTTTCCTCTCAGATTGCAGCTCCCCCCTCGCTGACCACCTGACCGACCCCACATGGGTTACTGGCCTTGCATATCTGGCAGGCATATTTGATAAACTGAACAGTCTAAACTTGTTTCTCCAAGGCCCAAACACCAATGTCCTCACGCTTTCTGACAAGGTTACAGCGTTTACTAAGAAGCTTGAGCGGTGGGCAGCGAGAGTCGAAGAAGGAAGTGTGGAAATGTTCCCTGAGCTCGAGGACTTCATGGACAAATTTGACATAAGCATCCAAACAATAAAAAGACATTGCGACTCACCTCAGAAGCCTGCTTGGCCACTTCAATCGGTAGTTACTTCCCAAAAGACGACACCCCAGAGAGAAACGACTGGATACGCCAGCCTTTCATCACCTCATCTGCACGACACCTGTCACCGGAGCTTGAGGATGCGCTCTTGGACCTCTCCTCTGACCGCACATTAAAGACCGCTTTTGCCTCATCCACACTGGAGGAATTTTGGCTGTCAGTGGCCGCATAATACCCAGGACTATCAAAGGCTGCAATTGATATACTTATTCCATTTGGATCTACATACCTTTGTGAGAAGACCTTTTCCTCGCTGACATTTATCAAGAACAAATACAGATCACGGCTCATTAGAGTTGAGGATGATCTTCGTGTTGCAGTCTCCAGCTTAAAACCAAGAATACAGCTGCTTTGTTCAAAGAAACAGGCCCAGCCATCCCACTAAAATGAGTACGTGAATACTATCTGACAATACAAGCCTGTGCCTTCACAGATGTTACTGTTAAAAAAAGAATTATTGTGTTCTTTTTTGAAATTTTTTTTTGAAAAATTGAAAAAAAATTTGAAAAAAAATTTTTTTTGACTCGATCAACTCGGTTCATTCAAAGTCTATCTTCTCCGACAGTTTTCATAGGATCCGGCTGGAAATTTTTGACAATATGGCTGAATGTACTGCCCACAGTCGCTCATGGCCCGATTTTTGATTTTCGGAAAAACAAATTTTTGAGATTTTTTTTTTGAAAATTTCAAAGGTCCGTTGCGAGGCAACGGATGGGTCCACAGCAACGGATCTCATTTGCACACAACTCGGTCATGGTATGAACCGACCAACCAAGTTTCATCGAAATTGCCATTGTATTAACGGAGCATTGGACCGAACAGACATACATACAGACACGCCGGTAGGCAGACATGGGTAGTCGCCTACCCAATAGAACCTGACGCAATGGGCCCGTTCGATGGGGAATGACCTGAGGATTAAGCACAAGAAAATTCATGATTCTAGCTTCAAGGGTTAATGCTACAGATTGTTTTTTCGTTAAAATACCCTATTTAGAGGTTTTTCGGCAGTTGCTTGGCAACGCAGGGGACCAGAGCAACAGTTCTTTCTCACACATAACTAGGACATACCATGAACCTACCATACCAGTTTCATGTATATCTGACTCATAGTCTCTGAGATATAACGAACTTCATTTTTTTATTGTTTTCGACCGGGGTTCATTCAAAGTCTATCTTCTCCGACAGTTTTCATTGGATCCGGCTGGAAATTTTTGACAATATGGCTGAATGTACCGCCCACAGTCGCTCATGGCCCGATTTTTGATTTTCGTAAAAATTAATTTTTTTATGATTTTCAAAAATTTCAAAGTCCCGTTGCTCGGCAACGGTGGTGTCCAGAGCAACGGTTCTCATTTGCACACAACTAGGTCATGGTATGAACCTACCAACCAAGTTTCATCGAAATCGCCATTGTATTAACGGAGCACTGGACCGAACAGACAGACAGACAGACAGACAGACAGACAGACAGACAAACATATCGACGGAAAACTGATAATAACGGTAGAACAATTTCAAAAAAAATTTTAAAAATATATATTTTTTTCGACTGGATTGACTACCCAACAGACAAACATATCGACCGAAAAAGTGATAATAAGGGTAGAACAAATTTCAAAAAAAAATTTTTTTGAAATTTTTTTTTTCGACTCGATCGACTACCCAACATATCGACGGAAATACTGAAAATAACGGTAGATAGATTGACTACCCAACAGACAAACAAACCAGACGATTACAATATCCCACTCCTCCCTCCAGGGGGCGGGATAACAACCACAGCCGAGTTAACCCAGAGCTAGTCATACCGAGACCTGCTCAAGGGTAACATAGCTTGACAGTGCACAGCGACAGTGCCTGCCTGGTGTTGGCTTCAGGGTTAGGGCAGCAGACTTCGGATCCTGCAGTCCTGAGTTCAAATCCCGCTCAGCCATTTAATTAATACCAGGTTGGGTTGACTCAGCCTGTCATCCTTCCGAGGTCGGCAAAATGAGTCCTAGCTTGCTGGGATTATTGAGCCATTCATGTATCCTGCGTCGGAGTGGCACCACATCCAGGATTGTGCCCAATAGCCCAGGGAGACTGCTCTGTACAGAGTATGGACCCAACGGATGGATGCATTTCCACCGCACACACTTGCAAAATACTGCAATTACTTAATTTGGTGTGACAGAAATATCTGAGTTCGTTTCCGAGTTGACAGACAAACACGGCTTGACTTGGACTCGTCTCGTAATCGCAACTCGCAGAGTTTGAATTCGGGAATTTGGTTCGCTTACAGCACTATTTGGCTTGTTTATTGGCAGTCCTTGTGGTAGCAGCACACAACCTGAGATTGGCTGTTTATAGCTCATGCACGTATGTACAGTGTTCAACCTCGGCTACAGGCTAAACATAGTCAGCAATGCTCCTGCGATATGCTCATTCCTATTATGTCAGCACAGACCTCACTTTGCATGCCCAGGTCTGAACCAAGCATGAGGACAAAAAATGAATGGCTTAAAAATGAAATGATTGTGACTTGTTACATCCAAAGACACCCAAGCTTTCCAGTAGAGTAAAGAAATCTGAAATCAAATGGAACACCGAAGCATTCACAAGATTTGAAAAGGCACAGTGTACACAAGTTTGCCAAACCTGAAGTAGCCATCCACCTTTGGCGCATTATGGAGGACTGAAAAACACGTGCCTTGAAGGCAGTACAAAACTGCATACATGGTACAACTCTGGATTCTGTCAATGAACCACTGCACCTGCCGGCTTGTCCATACTACTTCCTGCGTTGGACACACCTGCAGTGCACACAACATTCTCCATGATCCACTTGAATACGATTTTCCACACATCAAAGAATAACTACAATGTGCTGAAATTGTCAATGAAATGCGTGAGGAAAGTTCAACTGGTATGGCACGCCACACTTCTACATTGTCATCATTTCTTAAAGCATGCATTCCAAAAGGATACAAGCTCCCACATCACAGACACGTTGATGGCCGAACTCAATGTCCTTCCTTTCTGGTTCTATCACCACCCCCAACCACCCACAATGTACAGTGAGCACATGAAATGGAAAACCAAGAAGTAACCTGAAGAAGTAAAGAGGAAAGATGGAGTCATCAGGAGGAACCTGGATAGGATTCGGGTTTCAGCCGCTACTCCACTAAGATCTAAGCCATCCAGGCGCAGTCAAGTGAGCCTCACAGAAAATTTTCTGCAAAATTCACTTCTCCTTGGAGAGATAAATAACTAGAGGAATAGAGAGAAAAAGAGATGAAAAAGAAGAAGAAGCAAAAATTAGAGTGAAGAAAGAGAATTGTGAAAAAAAAAACAAATTGGAAAGAAGTGTGAAAGCAAGAAAGAAAAAAGATGTCAGGAAACCCTGACAGAAATACTTCAGCAGTTACTCCCCAGGCTCAAACGCAGCAACATGTACATTGTACAAGCTGCCAGAAGTCCGTCAGCAGGAAAGCACAGCCCACAAAGCATCAGGATATGGCACAAACATTAAGAGACTCAAGACCAAGAAGGAACCCGGAGAAGTAAAGCGCAGAGATGGAGTCATCAGGAGGAACCTGGAAAGGATTCGGGTTTCAGGTGTTACTCATGACCCTCAACTAAAACCCATCTAGACACAGCCAAGTGAGCCTTACAGAAAAATTTCTGCAAAATTCACTTCTCCTTGGAGAGATAAATAACTAAAGAAAGGAATAGAGTGAAAAAGAGAAAGGAATTATTCACAAATACATCACCACTACCACCACCACCAGAGAGAAAGAGGTTTTCTCAAACTGAAGCGACATTAGTGAGGGAGAAAGACAGGAATCTGACACATCCTGTGAAATGAGCGCTCCTATGGCTGGACCTTCAACAGTCAAATGGATGGAGAGATGAGTGATATTTTAAGGTCTCAAATATTAGGGGTCCATACAAGAAAGGAAAGGGAATAAAAAGGAATGGCAGGACGAGAGGTCCGGGGATGGCGGCAGGACCGGGGATCCGGGGGCGGCGGCAGGATGAGGGGTCTGGGGAGGTGGCGGCAGGACGTGGAGTGTGGGGAGGTGGCGGCAGGACGTGGAGTGTGGGGAGGTGGCGGCAGGACGTGGAGTGTGGGGAGGTGGCGGCAGGACGTGAAGTCTGGGGAGGTGGCGGTAGGACGTGGAGTCGGGGGAGGTGGCGGCAGGAGGGGGGGGTCGGGGGAGGTTGCGGAAGTATGAGGGGTCGGCGGTCGTTCGAGGGGTAGTATGAGGGGTCGGGGGTGGTGTTAGAACAAGGGGGTTTGGTGCAGGTAGTGGAAGGACAAAGTCCAGGCGGTGATGATGGGTAAGCAGCAGGACCAGGCGTCAGGGTGGGGGGTGGCAGCAGTACGAGGGGGATACCATTGACGATATGAAAACATTTTTCGTAACACCAATAGCGATGACCAAGATAGATTTGTCACACACAAAAAGCAATAGTGGTCCATACTTCAAAGCAGGAAATGCTCACATAGGCCAGAGAAGTGGCGATGGCTTGCCGAGGCAATTCAGCAAACTTCGGCTCCAAGTAGCGAAGTTGGCTCAGTGACAACCACTCTTGATTTCCATAATCGACATACATGACATGCACCTTCACAGCTTGCAAGTCCTGTTCACCTGTAGAACACAAGGAAAGAAACCTGCAAATCTCACAATCCACATTGATTAAAAAGGAATGTTTAAACTTGGCAAGAATGAAAATAGGATGGCACGTCCTGACGCTCACCTGGATCAGACATTCAAACCCCCTTAGAACTGGATTTCTTTATTGAATAGCATGAACAAACTCTGGTTCATCACAGGTGATGAAGGTTGCGGTCCAGTTTCATCAATATCGGATGTCTTATTGGAGGAGAAAAAACACCAATGTGTTTTTTTTGGGGGGGGGTCAACTTTGGGGGGAGGGGGATATTGTCAGGTCAGGTCAGATCAGATCTGCGACTTGCTGCAGGTACTATGTAAACCTGTACAAAACTGTTCCATGGTCGGGTTGTCGGCGAATAAACCATCTCCCCCACCAAGTTTCTTAGTGAGTTGGCTGTATGATCTGGACACCCAGCAGGATGAAGAACAAAACCTGTCAAAGGGTGGAGGAGCTCCTGATGACCCAACGGCCATGCATATCTAGTGCCCAACTGTGTTTGCGGACGTCCTCCTGCAGTTGGGTTACTTATTAGGAGGTTGGTGGCAGGATTTGCACTCCAGCCACTGTAAAACCCTTCATTCCACAAAACATTCCAGAGGCAAAAAAAACATCTGAAAACCCACTCCGTGGGAGTACCTCCTGTGCAGCTGCCCTTCGCAGGGTAGGTCATCAGATAACGGATTTGGGGCAAAGCCTTCGGGACCCCCAATCTTGGTCTGTTTACACCACTCTAACTTCATTTCTACTCTTCTTTTCTGCTTATTCCTGAGGTAAATCTGAATTTTGGTCCTCGTGGAGGCCAACACGTGCAGCACCTGCCGCAGCCGGGGGAGGGAATAGGAAAGCCGAGACAACACCACGAGCATCGACAGCGCAGCTGCAAGGACACAGCGATACCATCGAAGGAACCTCTGCCGCAAGCTCGAGATGATCGTCTGACGTTTCCAATGATCTGGGATGAGATTGCTGGTTGCATTGAAAAGGCATACGAACGAATATCTCTTAAAGAGGCTGCACGGATGTTGTTTTTCACAACACAGAAGCAAATGACCCAATATCGGTGAAAGCGTGGCTGACAGCTTGGTCTCAATAACTACATCGTCAGAGGCCGATAATAAAATAAAATAAAAAACCACGCCATGTTGTGCAGGACACAAGTGTGCAAGGTAGGGGCGGCACATTCTTTTCAACCCATTTCTGGATTTAATTATATCGGTATCCTCTTTTCCCTCCATTTCTCCATCTGATACCGAAACATATTATTTTTCATTCCAAACCTCCATCGAATTATTAGATCCGATCATTCCCCTCAATTCCTGACACAGATCGGGGTTGACCCTACGCACACGATGGCAGAATTGGGCGAACGCGAGTACTGACCACGTGGGCCATGGCAGATCCACGCGTACTGTACGAAACATGCTTGATGGCAGGTGGACCCGTGCTTAGCTCGTGACACCTTATTATCGTACAGAGCACGGCACAAATGGCACACATCTTGTTCTGGTCTCTGCATGGGTTTATCCTGACATCGTACCATCGGTCCTCGCTGGCGGCCGCGGGTGTTCTCCACGGATGGCGGACATCTCCTAGCCTCTCCACACGGCAAATCCGCGATGAGGCAGAGGTGTGCTGTGCATTTCGGATCGCTCGGGCCGTGTGGGGAATCGCGGAGCAGGCATTGATCAGCGATAATTGGGGGTGCCCTGGCGGGCAGGATGAGGTGGCGGGCAGGACGCACAACCCTCGGCCGGTCGCCGGGGCACGATCCAGGAGATCGGTACAAGGCAATTCAAGTCGCGGAGTTTAGCGCGGGGCGATTCACATCATGGGGCTCGGAACGAGAGGATTCCGCAGCTTGGAGTTATCTTGCCGGAAGTGAAGTGGAGCCGCTTGCGGTCATCACGGCCGGGACACACAGTGGACTGGGCCCAGAGCGGCCGATTCGGGTGACGACACCGCCTCAGGCAATCGCACACCGTCTCAGGCAATCGCACAATTGCACGAGCAATCGTGCAAGGTATTATGAGACCGTTAGCCTCATCTCCTCTCCTTTTTTCGTAAAAAAAACCCCTCTCCTTTAAAATAGATCACCTGTGGACAAGTGATTCTCGGCACGCTTACAGGGGAATTCGCGCATTGCGTTCATCCAAGCCCATCCCTCGGAGCACTACAGTTACAGCAGAGAATGGTAGGCTCTTGACAGAGAAGTCTGAAGTAAAGACCCGCTGGGCCGGTTACTCTGAGCGGTTGTACCAGGCTGATCCACCAGCTGTCGAGTTGGACGTCAAGGGTCTTAAAATCCCTGTTGCTGACCCTCCAATCAACTGTGGTCCACCTTCGCTTGTGGAAATACCAGCTGCGGTGAACCGGTTGAAATGGGGTAAAGCTCCAGGGATTTGTGGCATCCATGCTGAACTTCTCAAGGCTGGTGGAAATGCTGCACTCGTGTCGTTGCATGCAGTTTTGTGCTCTGCCTGGAACACAGGCATCATCCCAACTGACTGGAAGAGGGGCCTTGTTGTCCCTCTCTGGAAAGGGAAGGGTGATCGCCAAGACTGCAACAACTACCGAGGGATGACGCTGCTCTCAGTGCCGGGCAAGGTCTTTGCTCGGATAATTCTTGATAGGGTTCGCAACCATCGGCTTGAGCACCAGCGTCCAGAGCAGTCAGGCTTTACACCAAAGAGGTCAACGAGTGACCGTATCCTTGCTCTTCGGGTCCTCACCGAACACAGATGAGAGTTTTGGCAGGGGCGGCTTGCAGCCTATGTTGATCTCTGTAAAGCGTTCGATTCAGTGAATCGGATTGCCCTCTGGAGGATTCTTGGTCTTCATGGGGTGCCACCAAAACTGATCGATCTGATGTCTGAACTCTACTCTGGTACTGAGAGTGCTGTGAAATGTGGTGGAACCATCTCTGACTTATTTCCAGTTGTTACTGGAGTTCATCAGGGGTGTGTACTGGCCTCCACACTTTTCAGCACTTGTATGGACTGGAATTGAGGGAGGATGTCGGAGAGATCAAGCTGCAGTACATCGTTTGGGAATGTCAAGATCTCGGACCTTGGTTTCGCAGATGATGCAGTCATCTTTGCGGAGACTTTAGATATCCTTTTGGGGGCCCTCGAGGTGCTGAATGAGGAGTCGGAGCCGATGGGATTACGGGTTTCTTGGGTCAAAACTAAGATCCAGGCTTTCAATGACATCTTGCATGCTGATGTCCTGTCTGTGTCTGTTTGTGGTGAGGATGTTGAGGTCATGGAGAGATTCACTTACCTTGGCAGTGATATTCATGTCTCTCTGCTGGCTGTGAGTCAGAGGTCAATAGACGTCTGGGTCAGGCCTGGGGCATCATGGATTCACTGGATCATGGGGTGTGGCGCTGCCGGTACCTGTGCGGGAGGACGAAAGTCCGAGTCTTCAGGTCCTTTGTGCTTCCAGTCTTGCTCTATGGATGCGAGACTTGGACTCTGACCAAGGATGTGAGACGGAGACTTAATTCCATTGGTACCAGCTCTCTTCAGAGAATCCTTGGCTATCGCTGGTCGGATTTTGTGTCCAACGACCGGTTGCTGAGAGAGACTCGGATGAGATTTGTTACCTGCATAGTCCGTGAGCGTCAGTTGCGGCTGTATGGACATGTGGCTCGTTTTCCTGATGCTGATCCTGCTCACCAGATTCTCTCAGCGAGGGAGTCTCGTGAGTGGAGGAGGCCAATGGGCCGACCACGTGCCTCGTGGTTGCAGCAGGTTGACCGGCATCTCGAGGAGATGGGGATAGGCCTGGCATCTGCCTGGGGGATGGCCAGACGGAGGCCCCTGGAGTACCGGTGGAAAGTGGACGCAGCGACGTGCTGTTCTGGCACATGCTCCCATACCCGACCTACCTTCCTGCGGATCTGGGGTTTGAGGCATGCCACGAGGTGAAGCACTTGTGTCCCTCCAGAACACCTGGTCCCGAGATGGCCGGGCACAGACAAGTCCATGCACCTGCAGGTTGCTGAGCAACCACGAATGCTGATTGGCATGGCCACTCCGGGTAGAGTTACACTAGTTCGTGTGATACCTTCTCTGTGGACAGCCTGCTAATTGGGGTGAGTGCCCTCAGCGCACACTCGGATTACTGCAGAGCATTACAGTGAGTGTGCGCTGGCTGACAAAGCCAATTATTGGGGTTGAACGGCCCATCTTACCTTACTTGCGCACTGCATCGGACCAATAAAGGAAAAGACAACCGAGACAGATTGGAAATAGCAACAAACAATTATTTATTACAAACACACAAGCAAGCAATCATTTAAAGGCAAGTATTTATAAGCAAGAAAGCAAAAGGCACAAGCAGATTTAACCATAACACATATTCTTCTTCAATCTTACAAAAAAAAAGCAAAAAAAAAACAAAAAAAAAAAAAACGACCATCGCATACTCAGAAGCAAAGAATAAAACAATGACTTGATAATAAAATAAAAGTAATGAATGGAGAAAAGGAAAGCATTCTTTCCTGTTCACCCTTACCTCACACAAATATACTGGAGAATTTCAAAGAAAATTAATGGGGAAGACGGGCAGTGGCAATGGGGATACGCAGCCTCGTCCCTGAGGGGCCCAGACCCAGTCGGTGAGTCCTCTCTGGCGCCCCAGAAATGCAAGCAAAATGTGCGACTCACCCTCCTCTACCTCACATCCTTCCTCCTAAGACCCCCATCAATGAAGCTCCGTCATTCACCCTCCTCGTCCTTCGTGGCTGACGGGATTGAGAGGGCAGGGCGACGCTTGTGGAAGGAGTGTTCATTTTCCACAGAAGCTCGACACCAACTGCTCCTGAAGTTTTCCTTTCTTTTCCTTCAGACTGAGAAGGCTCGTGAGGGAAGGAACAAAAACGTGTGTCAGTCTTCTGCTCAGGTGAGCTTGTCCCGTTTGTTTCTCCTTTCTGCTTCCCTCAGCCTTATGCGTCTGCCCTCTCTTCTGCTTTCTGTCTTTGGCTTCTTGAATTTCTGCTTTCTGAGTCATCTGTTCAGGAGCATTCTTCGTCCCTGTTCGGCGAGCTCGTCGCCTCTCTTTTTGCTAATTCTTCACATCAGCTTTCTTTCCCTGCTCCCACAAGCCTTCTCCCCCTCCCATTGGTCCACAGCTGATGGGGGCGGGTGCATGACGTCACTTGTGGAAATTGCCACACCATTCTGAGGGAAGTTTCAATGAAGCCCCTGCCCCGCCCCTCACGCACCCAAAGCAAAGGCGAGAGCCCCCAGCCCCCACCTTCGCACAGAAAATGCCCAGTCACAATGTTTTATAATATACCATGCCAGCGAGAAGCGCCGCGCCTCGCACTAAGCATCACAAACATGCATGTAAAACGAGCATGCATGTCAGAGCACCCGATGGGTTACCAAGCAATGCATGGATGGAGGGAACACGGAAAGGAACCCCGCACGACCGAGAGATGACCAAATGGCCACGGGATTGAAGGTAAGACCAATTGGGTGAAGGAGGAACTGTTCAAAGAATGTTTGATGGAGGCAACATTATTGGTGGACCATTGAAACAGGCCGATGGGGTTATGGAGGGATGAGTGAAAGTAACAGAGGGATTGAACAGAACGATGGTGTGAAGGAAGAAAGTAACAGAAGGGGAGGGGAGAAGACATTACACAGGACAAACAGCCTAGTCAATGCATGCCCTGGAAAAAAGCCCTTTCACAAGGGACCAAGGACTATCAATGCAAAGACTAATGAAATAACTGATCCTCGGGTCACCTACATGTCCGTGTACATGCTCTACCCTTGGGGTAAGTTTTCCAAAACCGTAAATATATATGAAAAAAACACACACACGCACACGCACACGCAAACGCACACGCACACAGTCTCTTTCATTGCATCAGTAGTTATTCAGTTTTTTTAAACTTGGAGATTTCACTTTTTTTTTTTAAACAAGAAAATACAAACAGCAGTTCAAACACAACCAGCCCTACCCAGAATGAACATCTAATAAAGCACAAACTCACCAATCAGTAAATTGCTTTGATTATCAGCAAATGCCAGCACCTGAGCTCTATACCAGGAGTCATCTTCTGTGAAGCAAGCCCATGTAAATGATCCCACAGAAGGCAAGAAAGAGATTTCCACTTTTCCTTTGTTGAGCTCCAAACTAGAAAACAGAGCCAAAAAAGAACCAAATTCATTAAAATAAAAAAACTGTCACCATGACAAATTTCAGCTTTAAAAGGAGCATGACCAAACACTGAGACCAGAGGCGCAAACTATGAATTAGTATCATTATAATTATTATTATTCTTACACTCGTAGTGAAAAAGCCAGTCAAAAATGATGGGTTGGAATTATTTTATTCGAAATATTCAAGGAGACTGGAAGATATGACATTCGTAGCAAGAAAAAGTGCTATTTTAAAACACTACCTGTACAAATGTGACCCCATTTTCTTTTTCTTCTGGGACGTTTCATATCGACAGTACAGCCTCGTGAGTGTGTTAAAGTCTGAAGCCTGAACCTAGTGTCAAGTGTGGTTCTATCTCTATTTATTAGACATCTTACAGACGTAAATGAATGGTCATTTTACTCTGCGCATGTCGCACATCAAGTGCAGCAAATTTCACCTCCCTGTGCCTTGAATTTATTGAAAGAAAACGCTTCTGTACACCACCCTTGAGGCCCAGTTGCAAGTCATCATCGACATATACATACATACATAATATGCATACTAAAAAAAAGGCAGTGTGTGTGTGTGAGTGTGTGTGTGTGTGTGTGTGTGTGTGTGTGTGTGTGTGTGTGTGTGTGTGTGTGTGTGTGTGTGTGTGTGTGTGTGTGAGTGTGTGTGCGCGCACGCACACTCTAATACTGCCAAACCATAAAACCTCACAGCATGAAAGTATGCATACAAATAAAGGAAAACTCCAAAGAAGTACAAGAGTGAAAATTGGGTGTTTGGGATAATTAAAACACCCCTTTTGAAGATACTTAATGACATTATGTTATTACATCGTTCATCAGGCGATCCTCGGCCACATCGCTCTGTGGGTCTAAAGGCGTTTCCTGGGTAACCTTGCTGGGGTCTGAAGCAACCATATTTTTTGGCCTGCTCAACCATGCTCTGACTTGGAACTGGCCGCAACAATTTCTTCACGATAAAGTATTTTTTTCTACTTTTCTCACTCATATCGAATGCCTGTTCATCATAGCTACGAATGGTTGTATACATCACTTTTGCAAGCACTATAGTTTTCAAATTAGGAGCTTGGAGCGATTTCATGTATTATATAATACCATTTTCCACGATCTACTCTCACAGACTAATTAAAGTATATCATCAAAATACTATTTCGGTATTGAGGATCGGATATCATCTGGACTAAATAAGTGTTGAAATCTGTTGTGAAATCTGGTAATTTAAAGAAACCAGAGTTGGTGTCAAAGCCACCCAATGCTCACCTGTTTATACATTTATCGTTTTTAAAAGACTCGTCTCATAATTAATATTTTTTATAAAGCATTGCAGTGAAGTCAGATCCAAATAATTTTAAAGCAATATATGTATTTGTATATTATAATCAGTAACAAGAGCACAAGTGAGCACAATATCCACCCGAACAAGAAGGTATATACAGAATTGTGCTACTACATGGGAAACAGCGTCCTGGTTGCCATGGCAACCACTTTAGATGACCAACGTATGTCGCGACACACCGTCTCCACAGTCTGTACCTATGTACCAAATATGAAACGTGAAAGTTGAAAACTTTGGGAGTTAGAGTGCGGACAGGAACGGATGGACGGATGACAGGTATCACATTCGTATAAAAAATAGTGGGGTAGATAAAAACATTAGAAAGGAAAAAAATAACTTGCACCAAAAACTTTAACATTTTCACGCTCACGCTCATGCCGGGGGTATCGCTATTTACAGGGTTCCCACTTATTTTGAGATGTCTTTTTTTTTTTAAGGACTTTTGAAAGGACTTTTAAGGGCTAAAATAACCCCTTTTAAAGGACCACATCCTAGAAATTCCAGGGGTAAATTGATGTGAGTCACCAAGACATTAACAAAGATAGGAAGTTTACAAAAAATCTATTTTAATAATGAACATACAGAACACAGCAGGAGCTTATTCAGTCAACAAGGCACAATACACCACACAGCAAATTGGCAAATTCACTTCACAGTTACTGTAGAATCAGCCAGGAGCAGTCACAAGTTTCCAGATGGCAGCACTCTCAATGTTAATGTGTTGTTATGTTAAAATGTTATTGAAGGTGCTGCCACCTGCAAAGTTGCAGCAGCTCCTGACTGCTTCTACACTACAGAACAGTACATTTTGTAAGCTACATGTCATTGTAATATCCAATTAGGACATAGCAGGCAAGGATTTAGTGCTCTCCTCAATTTCTTTCTAGAACTTTGACTTCCCCCCGTTTTTGCTTGGCAGAGTGCCTGAGAGCATTTGATTTTACCAGAAGACTGTAGCTAGTTTTGCCACCTTTTGCCTCAGCCTCATCTGCCTATTTTTCTGACAATGTGGTCAGACCTTCTATGTCAGTTTCCAACACCTTCTTATTCTTTTTCAAACCATCCACTTCATCTTCAACCATTTTTCGTTTTCTTTGGATGGCTTCTTGCCCTTTCTTTCTTTTCTCTTCTTCAAGGTATTGATGGTATTTATGTCGAGAACTGGAGGCTGAGGATAGCAGTTCCTTTGTGATTTCAACTTTGAGCATTCCACCTACCAGTACAAAATAATCAATAATTATTCTGCCTCAGTGTCACAAGCATGCCTTCACCCAGGTTGTACTTCTCCATCTGTCTGATGAGGGAAAAACCCCTCTCAACAGATGCCTGACCATGGGAAACTAGCAACACTTTACGAACTACCCCCCACAACTTCTCAAACTTCTTGTTTTTACCCACACATTCAGAGAGTAACACATCTACCCTGTCATCTTCAACCTTGAAGTCCTTGAACCTAGACTTCAGTTCACACCCTGCAACATCCTGAAGTAATTAATTGTAACTCGCAACCAACATATCTACATTATCACCATCAACTCTGTTCAGTCACCAAATTTTCCAACAGGCATTTGAATTTGTACTTTGAGTGTTCTTGATCAGTCACCAAGCTGTTAGGGTTTTTTGGGTTGGCTGTCACCAACAGCCGCAAGTACAAATGGGTGCCTTTTCAGGAGAGAAATTCGGATCAGGAAAGCTTCACGCCCATTTTCCTCTGTCCAATGGGCGAGCGTCGGGCGGTGTGGCCCCGCCTGCAAGCGCGATGAATGTGGATTCTTTACGGGAGAGAAATTCAGATCAAAAGGCTTCACGCCCCTTTTCCTTCGTCCAATGGGTGAGCGTCGGGCGGTGTGGCCCCGCCTCCAAGTGCGATGAATGTGAATTCCTCTCAGGAAGGAATTTGGATCAAAAGAGGCTCACGCCCCTTTTTGCCACACCAATGGATGAACAGAGGGTGGCGTGGCTCCACCTCCAATCGCGTTTTGATCCTAAAATCTGCATACAGGCTCCTCCCCAGTCTATAAAAGACGCGAGTTTGTGTGGAACTGAGAGTGGTACTGTGGGGGTCGCTTTTCTCGTCGTTGGTGTCGTCTCATCGCTGGTCGTTGATGTCGTCTCGTCGCTGGTCGTTGGTGTCGTCTCGTCGCTGGAATCGAGCCACCTTCGCTTTCACAAGCGACCAAGCCAGCCAGCCATTCCCCTCGCTCGACCCTGAGCATCAACAATTCCCCCCCCCCATCCACGCTGAGATAGTGCTGGTGGCCCCGTTCATTCCCCACCCTAACCATGGTGCCGACCAAACCGTGCTTGCGTGGAGCACGCCGGGGAGGGCTCACCGACCACGCCAGGGGCACGGGGTCGGGGCGCAGCTGCGCTGATATTGCGGCTTGCCCGCTATCGTGTCTCGAGGACGCGGGTAAGACCTTTTCGGTCTCGTGGACCTGGCCGCTCCTCCAGGTTCCGCGCACATTTGGTCCATGGACCCCGTCTACCTCCCTGCCTATGGGGAGGTCTTTCTTGTTTATTTTGAATGCATGATGTGGCGCCGAGTCCCGACAAGTATAATTGTTTAAGTGTCGTAAATAATTTTTGTCGGTCGTAGTGCTTTTGCTTTGGTTGCATTTTCCTTTTTGCTGCACATTGCATTACTGCCTTACGTGCTTGTCTGTGTGTGAAAATAAAGGTGCTTGCTTGTTGAACTGTTTCCCGTTTCGCTTCGTCCTTTCCTTTGTTGAAAGTTCAATTTTGCATCACGTAAGGGATTGATAGTGGGTTTAAAACACCCGATAAGTAATCTGAACCGTCGAGGTCGACGATAACTCCGCTCGGTTATCCCTGCAGCACGGAACGAGCCGCTTAAGCGGTTCGTGTCCGAAGTAGACCTGCGGCGAGGTACGATCGCCCGGTCGACCACTCGTGCAGGTACTTAGGTCGGTCGAATTTGGCGAGCAACCCTATCCTGCGTGGGGGGGCAATTGGCACAATCGTGGTGAGGTTAAACCCCCACCCGTGACTGGCTCCTGGCGGTAGTTCCAGGAGGGTCACGACAGAATTGTCCGTTCCGGTGGGTGATGCGTCGCGATTCGAGTTACGAGGCTGATCGCACGCCGGACAGGCCAAAATTCGTAACACTGGTGTCAGGAGAGGGATACAAACTCTCCCGTCTCCAGGCTAAATTCACGGGAATCGGACCAGGGGTGAGTGGAGCGACCCTCGATTTCTACCAAATTCGAGCGCATTAAATTTAATCTCTTACAAGAAATAAGATGGTATTTCAAGGCGAGCGGGTGCCGGGGGTATTAGATATGTGTGTTAATGTAAAATCCATGGCTCAGGACGAGATCACCATGCAGGAGAAACCTGTACCAGAAGGTTGGGAAAGGCATCAATGCCGTTCATCTGGTCAGTTTTTTTATTATAACCCCACCACTAAATGCAGTCAGTGGGAGTGGCCAGGGCAGGTGACAATGCGGCAGATTATGGAACTCGCGCAAAGCATGAACGACAAACTGGATTACGTGAATGCCGAAATGAAAGAAAGGATCAACGAAATGAAAACAAATACACAACAGATGGATGGCTTGAATAAAAAATGGATGGAAACGCACTCGAAGCGAAAAACCAAATGGAAGAAATGCGGCGAGTGGGGCAATGTCTGCAGGCAGGCATAATGGCGACGGCACGTGCTGGGGCGAACGAGCTGAGAGGGAGTGCAACGGCTGTCAGGCCTGCAATCGAGGCGTGAACGGACCGATTAATATGGGAGACTTGTTGGGCGAGAGTCGTGACAGAGGAAGTGACGGTGACACAGAGGGAAAAATTAAACGGGGAGACCGAAACGTGTAAGACAAGACACGAGGTAACAAAGGCAATATAAAAATTAAAAGAAAGCCAGGAGGAGACAAAGGAGGGATTGAAGGTCGTAACGGTGGAGTGTGAGAAAAGACTTCAAGACATGACGAAGAGAGTTGATAAGCTGGGACTGGAGGTAAAAACGGAGACAGAGGAACTGGGAAGACGGGTAGAAAACCACAAGGGCAAGCCGGAGGAACAGTTATAAGCCAAAGCAAGGTTGGAGTGTGTGGAGATGAGAAAGGAATTTGAAAAGAAAGCTTCTGAGTTGCAGAAACACGAAGACAAAGAAAGGGAAGTACAAAACGAGTTGAGGATGATGAGGGACGAACAACTGAAGCAGGATGGAGAAATCAGGCGATTGAAGGACACAACGAGATTGGAGAGGGAAGAACGAGAGGAACAGTGGGATAGAAAACAAAAGGAACATGAAGCCGAGGTTGACCAATTGGAAGAAAAGGCAAGGCTGGAGTGCGAGGAGATAGACAAAGAACAGCGAATGAAACACAAAAGGGAAATTAACCAAATTAAGAAAACCACGAAACTGGAGAAGGAAGGACAGGAGAGGAAACAAGGAAGAATCGTGAGAGAGCAGCGAATGAAACACAAAAAGGAGATTGACCAAATTAAGCAAACCACGAAACTGGAGAAGGAAGGACAGGAGAGAAAACAAGGAAGAGCAGTGAAGGAGCAGCGAATGAAACACAAAAGGGAGATTAACCAAATGAAGAAAACCACGAGATTGGAGAAGGAAGGACAGGAGAGGAAACAAGGAAGAGTAGTGAGAGAACAGCGAATGAAACACAGGAAGGAAATGAGCCAATTGAAAGCAACAATGAGATTGGAAAATGAAGAGCAGGAGGAACAGTGGGAGAGAAAACAAGAACTATACGGTCCTGACTGCACACATACCTAACGAGATAACTGGCTTTGGGACCTGAATGTTGAGTGCAAATGGTTTCCAGATTCATAAATGTGTATATGTATGTATGTATGTATGTATGTATGTATGTATGTATGTATGTATAAATGTACATATATATGTATATATATATATTGTTACGGCTGTGAAAATTCGCAATACACCATAAAGGTTCCTTAGATTAGCTATGCCGGTAAGTGAATGTTCAGATAGGTCCCCACCATTGTTGAAAGGGATTTCCTTCGTGTTCACCGGGCTGCGACCCTTTGAGATAGCCGTTTTTCTTTCTCTATCGTTATTTTGAGCCACCATTGCAACAAACTTCCACGCAAACAACAACTGCCACCAACTAAGCCACAACGCCCACCACGCTCACACCACCCCCACAACAATCACCACCATCTTCGCCACTACGCCCGCTTACGAACGCCATCCTCCACGGACCAGGGTAAGACGGTTTCCGCGTCGGAAACCGTCCGGGGATTGGCAGAACAAAAGCTCTTGTGAAGCCTGTGGGGTTTTTCCCACCTATTTTCCCCACGCTTGGTGTGAAGGGAAGGGGGAGGGCAGCTTGCTCCCGATTGGTGGATGCACGGCGTGAGGCGGTCGGGGTGAGGGAACGCCCCTTTTCGGAAACCTTCTCGAAGGGAGGCGGAGCCGAAAATGGGGAGGGGCGAAGGGCGGAGCCCCACGCTATACAAGGCGGACCGCACGCGGGGCTCGCGCTCTCTTAGTGGTCGAGGTCAAGTCCTTTTTTGTCTGGGTCGTCGACGTCATCCTCTGCATCGGGGTCGTGCTGGATCACTCTCTCTCTTTGTCGTCAGGGTGGCCTTCGTCGTTATTTGTCGTCGCGGTCGAGTTCTCTCTCCCCCCCTCTCGTCTTGGCGTTGAGCGACCTGTTGGTGAAGGCGCGGGCCGGTGGCGAGTCCGGGTGACGCCTCGGAGACGCAGACGGGAGGCGCAGCCCTGCCGGCTATGTGCCGGACCTGCGCGTCTGGCGAGGAGTGCCGGAGAGAGCTCGCCGACATTCGCACCACGAGGGTGCAGGTAACCATCGTCGGTCTCGTGGGCCCATTCGGTCATCCACGGCCCACGGCCATAAAGCTTTACGAACTCCATCTACCCCCTTGCCTATGAGGGGTTCTTTCCTTTTGCTTTAAATGAATGTTGTCGTGGCACCGTCTGTTAAGTAAAATTGTTAAGTGCTTGTAAATAATAATTATAATCGGTTGTATTGCTTTCTATTTGCCTTGCTTGTAAATTGCATGACTGCCCTTGCTTGTGTTGTGTGTGTAATACGTGTGCTCCATAATAAATGTCCTTGTGTGCAATGTATCCCTTTTGTCGCGTCCTCCTTTCACCACATTGAAAGTGCCATCTTGCATCGTGGAATGAGTAGTGGGATTTGAACGCCCGGTAAAGAGAATCGGAAGCGTCGAGGTCGGCGATAACACCGCTCGGTTATCCCTGTAGCACGGAACAAATCGCTTAAGCGGTTCGTGTCCTAAGCCGACCTGCGGCGTGGTGCAACCCCTCGGTAGGTTACCCGCGCGGGTATTTAGGTATATCGACATTCGGCGATTCACCCTATTTCACGCGGGTAGAATGCGGACTGGCTTATCTTGAGGTTAACCCCCCACCCGTGATTGGCTCCTGGCGGTAGTTCCAGGAGGGTCACGACTGAATTGTCCGTCCGGTGGGCGACGCGGCTGCCATTAGAGGTACGTGGCCGATCGCACACCAGGCGGGCCAGAATTCGTAACACTGGTGTCCGGGAGTGGGATTCAAATCCATCCCGCCTCCAACTAAATTCACGGGAATCTGTTGAGGGGTGAGTGGAGCGATCCTCGATTCCCACCAAACCACGAGCATTAAAATTATTTCCACGAAATAAGATGGCTTTTCAAGGCGAACGGGTGCCGGGTGGATTAGATATGTGTTATAATGTAGAATCCATGGCCCCGGACGGTTCTTTGTACAATTTTAATCAATGGGGGAGCTCAACCCCATATTCTGAGCACGAACTTGGCCGGCAAACGGAGTCGCACAATGGCGGCGCGATCGCACCTCGGCGCAGGCGGCTATTTTTCGCGCAACGAACAGCACGACACGAGGCGAGTGCTTTCAGTCACCGCTTCAAACCATGTGGTCATGGCAGGTGAGGCAGGCGGACATTATCGGGCTTCGGAAACAATTGGAGGAAGAATGGACAACCGAGCTCGAGAAGGAAAAATGGAAACACGATTTGGAATTAGAACAACTAAAGGGGGAAGTAAGAGCAGGCAATCAGGACAGAGAAAGCCGAGAACTGAAGATAAAAAGAGGAGAGGAACATCTGGAGCAGAGGGAAGAAGAATGGTTGGAAAAGTCAAGACAGTTTGAAGAACTAAAGGGAAAAGTGAGGAAAATAGAGTTGAGTATCCATAAGTGGGAACAAGGGACGAGCGAGCTAAGCGAGAGAATGGAGGAGGAGCGAATTGGTAATTCAAGGGATAGAGAGAACTTGGAAGAGGAATGGAAAACGAAGCTGGAGGAGGAAAAACGGGAACACGATAGGGAATTGGAACAACTGAAGGAATAGGTAAGAGCAGGCAATCAAGAAAGAGAAAGCCTAGAGTGGAAGATAAAAAGAGGAGAGGAACATGTGGAGGAAAGGACGAAGGAATTGCTGGAAAAGTCAGAACAGTTCGAAGACCTGCAGGGAAAAATGAGGGAGGAAGGAGAAAGGAAAACAAAGATAGAAAAGGAAAAACGCAAACAAGATGGGGAATTGGTGCTACTGGAGCGAGAGGTAAGGACAGGCCGGATTAAAAGAAGAGCCCTGGAAGGGGAGATAGAAATAGGAAAGAAATATCAGGAAGACCTAAAGGAATCGAGGGAGAATACGCAAGAGGTGAGAAGATGAGAAAGATGATGGACGAATTGAGGAAGAGAATTGATGAAATGGGGGAAGAAGCATGCAAATTGAGGGAGAAATCATGGAAAAAAACTTTTGAGATACTGAAACACGAAACCAAAGAGAGAGGATTACAAAATGAACTAAGGATGTTAAGAGAGGAAAGAAAGAGAACGGAGAATGAAATTTTAAGGAACCACACTGTGCAGATCAAACAGTTAAAAGCCAAAGCAGGGTTGGAGTGTGTAGAGATGAGAAAGGAGGTAGAGAAAAAAAGTTTCTGAGTGAGCAGAATGAGATTGCAGAATGAGGAACAAGAAAGAGTACACAAAGAACAAGGAATGAGACAGGAGAAGGAAATTAGCCAATTGAAGGAAATAACGAGATTGCAGAATGAGGAACAAGAAACACAGTGGAAAAAAAGCAAAAAGAGTATGAATTTGAAACTGAACAACAAAAGGAAAAAACAAGGTTGGAGTACGAGGAGATTGTGACAGAAGAATGAATGAAACAGGAAAGGGAGATCAACAAAATGAAAGAAACAATGAGATTGGAGACTGAAAAGAATGAGGAACAGTGGGAGAGAAAACAAAAACTATACGAGTTTGAAATTAACCAGCAAAATTTGAGTCCACAGAGATGGAAAAACTCCGGAAAGAGAACGAACAACTCAAAAAGCTCAGAGAGGAAGAACAACTCAAAAGGAGCCAGGAAGTAGAATGGCACAATAAGGTGGGATGTGTGACAGCACCACAAGGAGCAATGTTAGTGGTGCAGGACTTGATTGACACCACTCCTCGGATGAAAGAACAATTAGGGCAAACTCTGATAAAGGAGACACAAATAAAAATGGAGACGATGGAAATAACAGAAACGACAAAGGAAAAGGAAGTATTGCCAGAGACACGGGAGATAGTCCGAGTCGAGACTGAATTGAATAGACACAAAGAGACAACAGAAATAAAATGTAGACTCGGGAGATAGAAAAATTAGAGGAGAGACTACACAATAAGGAAAAAACTAAAGACGAGCAAACACACACGGAGGTAGTGGAGGATAATGGGGGCGAGCTCGCGGAGTGTCTCGAGACCCGGTACAAGCAGCTGGATATCCTCCTCCAGGAACGAGGGGAGGGAATATGCCCCCTTGAAGCAGTTCACGACCAGGTGGGTCCGGTCGAGCTTCGCGGAGTTGAGGGGGCGAGTGCTGTTGACGGGTGCACGGAGAGCTTGGGGGCATAGAGGCCTCAGAACCCCTTGTAATGGCACAAATCCCCAGCGTGATTGTTTCTGTGTGTGTGTTTACAAATGTGGCGAAATGCGTGCTGAAAAGCGCGCATGGCGTGGGTGAAAGGCGTTGTGTGAAAGGGACCGCGTGTGTGAGTAATAGGGTGTGCGTGGTTGCGAGTGAGCCAAGGTGCGGGCCTCCCAGCACGCCGTGTGTGGATGAGGCACCGTGTGTGAATGGAACCACGTGTGCGAGGGAAATGGCATGCGTGAGTGAACGGCCGAGTGTAAGAGGGACCGTGTGTGTGAGGTCGCTGTATGTGAGGAAGATGGCGGCTGGCATGAGGGAGCACGCAGCCGCATCTCCGAGAGTGAGTGTAATGGTGAGGTGTGTGAGTCTCGTGACACGCGGGAGTTTGAGCGCGTGGAGGGAATGGAGACGACGACAGTGACAGAAAAGGGAGAGAGGCCGGGTTGTGGCCGTAGCTGGATTGGGGACCGTGCCGGGTTTACCCAGCGGCGAGCGCGAGGTTCGTGCCATACAGCACACAAGGCCGCCACGTGCGCGCTTGCGGGAGTGAAACCCGATCCGTAAACGCCAGCGGTGGATGTTGCCGATCCCGCAGACGGACAAAAGGTAGGCTGGATTACGGATTTGGACCGGATGGGTTCTCCACACGAGCGTGTTTGTGTGAAGCTCTGACAGGCAGAGCACATGTGTTCGTGTGGGAAACCCCACGAAACGCGAGGCTTGTTTTTTTATGCGCAGGGTGACGTCATGGCTGCACGTGTGGTTGGAATCCGGCAGGAGGGTGAATCCCTGTCGGATGGTGCTGTCCAGGAGGGACGAGGTACACGGTGCACGAACAGCTGCCATGACGTCACGTAAAAGAGCGCAGGTTGCGAGTTGCCGCGCAAGGAAGGAAAAAAAAAAAAGCAAGCCACGCTTCGGGTGAATACGATTCCCGGGCAAGGGGTGGAAGACCCCCCTGCCTGGGCACAGGACACAACTAGTCAGGGGGGAAGGGTTAGCTTAGTTAGACCAGCTCCATGGGGCAGGCATAAGTCCTCATGGGGCCCGTGGAATGGGTTAGGTAGAGGGATTTAGATGAGATTTAGGAAGGGTAATGGAAAATGATTTGGAGATAGTGACAGACTTTGGATGTGTAGAGGGGACGTAGCTTAGCTACGTAGTGTTAAAAGGAACGTGCTGTAGTGTAAGGGACGACGTGGGAGCACGAGGTAGTTAGGGGAAGTAGTGAGCAGGATGGCAGAGATCAGCGATGGGTGTGTTGAAGAGTTGTGAGGTGGAAACATGTTGAGTGAGTGAGGCCAGCGGTTCTGAGTGCATGGAGTGATTGTGGAATGCATGGTGCGATGAGTGGAATGCATGGTGCAAGGGGGAGGAGTGACTCCCGTCCAAGGGACCCCGGGGTCAGTGTATAGTGAGTTAGGGGGTTAGTCAAATTGAAAAATGGAGGTCGTTTTGTTTGATACCCATTTGGAGGGGTGCAGGAGCCCTGTTGACGGGCTGGGAACGTGGCTGCGAACGGTGAGTATCGCTGAGTGGGTACCCCAGGCACCGGGCTAGTCGGCCGCGGTAGGCCAAGGGTCCATGGGAGGCCGGGATAGTGTAGTGGGCACGCGTGGCCCACATGATGCGGGGTCCGTGGCGCCAAATGCCACGGGGGCAGTGTACTGGGCATGGGCGACCCTCGCAAAGGGACCCGGGGCGCCAACACGCCACGTGGGAATCGATGGGGAGTAGCCGAGGAGGGCACTCCCCAGTTTTTAGGGAGCTGGTAGGCTCGGAGGCAGTGTAGTGCCTGGGGGTGCCATTGTGGGGGAATCGGCAGAGGGTAGTTCCTGCCAAGGGAGCCACGCGTCCCAGCCATGAGATCGTGTGAGGGCACGGGAAGAAAATTTGGGGGGGGGGGGCATGGCCCGAAATTTGAGAGGAGACCAACACAGGCGACGGGAATCTTGGTTGCTCGAACCGATAGTTTAAGTGAGATGCGCTTTGGAAAGCCCCGGGGTAGTTAACAGGTAAATGATTCGGGTCGATTAGGAAGTGTATCCCTCCACACCATCCATCTCTTCGCTCTCGTTGTGGGCCGCTGGACCCACCTTGTGTAAAGATCGCTAAAGTCTGAGGAGGCCATTCTGAGGCTTGAATTGGGCATCGACACAGGACGGTAGCTCTCCTTTATTCCCCTCCGGGAAGTCGACAGTAGGGTAGGTCCGAGCCCGCCTTCCGAGTGGCCAGCAACCCCGCACTCCCTCCACCAACCTTCATCTGCCGGCTGTTTGCTACAGCGGCCTTGCCATGCCTTGCCTGCCTGCCTTTGCCTTGGTCCCATGCCTGCTGCCCTCGTTCATTTTGCCCCGTTCTGTTTTGCATCCCCCCCCCCTGTTCATTATCATGTGTGCCAGGATCATCGCGTAAGCCGCAAGGACTGCCCTGTAGGCAGCTGCAACACAGGACTGCACTGGTGGCCCGTGCACCGGTTGTGACTCTTGCTCTTTTCTCCACAGAGTCCATAGATCCTGAGCCATGGTTTAGTGTAAAATTTGTAAGGATAAGTTGTACTTGTAAATGTGTTTTGCGCCCTCGGCAGGTGAGTCTTAGCGCTGGCAATTTATTTAAGTCGTCTGTATGAGTGGGTTTGTTTAGTTAGTTACTCAGCCCGTAGGTTATTTATTGTGAGGACACGAATCCACTGAATGTTGCACTCAGGGATCCGAAGGTAAAACATATTAGGGGAGAATTACACATGATGGTACACGAAAATTTAACGACTCGGGACGAGTGTGTAAAAAAGGGAGGGGGTAGGGTTACGGCTGTGGAATTTCGCAATACACCATAAAGGTTCCTTAGATTAGCTATGCCGGTAAGTGAGTGTTTAGATAGGTCCCCAACGTTGTTTAAAGGGATTTCCTTCGTGTTCACCGGGCTGCGACCCTTTGAGATAGCCGTTTTTCTTTGTCGTTATTTTGAGCCACCATTGCAACAAACCCCCACGCAAACAACAACCGCCAGCAACTACGCCACAATGCCCACCACGCTCACACCACCCCCACAACAATCACCACCATCTTTGCCACTATGCCCGCTTAGGAACGCCATGGTAAGACGGTTTCCGCGTCGAAAACCGTCCGAGAACGATTGGCAGATCAAAAGCTCTTGTGAAGCCTGTGGGGTTTTTTCCCGCCTATTTTCCCCGCGCTTGATGTGAAGCGAAGGGGGAGGGCAGCTCGCTGCCGATTGGTGGATACATGGCGTGAGGCGGTTGGGGTGAGGGAACGCCCCTTTTCGGGAACCTTCTCGAAGGGAGGAGGAGCCGAAAACGGGGAGGAGCGAAGGGCGGAGCCCCGCGCTATATAAGGTGGACCGCATGCGGGGCTCGCGCTCTCTTGGTGGTCAAGGTCAAGTCCTTTTTTGTCTGGGTCGTCGACGTCATCCTCTCCGTCGGGGTCGTGCTGGATCACTCTCTCTCTTTGTTGTCGGGGTGGCCTTCGTCGTTCTTTGTCATCGAGTTCTCTCTCCCTCCTTTTCGTCTTGGCGTTGAGCGACCTGTCGGTGAAGGCGCGGGGCGGTGGCGAGTCCGGGCGACGCCTCGGAGACGCAAACGGGAGGTGCAACCCTGCAGGCTGTGTGCCGGACCTGCGCGTCTGGCGAGGAGTGCCGGAGAGAGCTCACCGACCGTCGCACCATGAGGGTGCAGGTAACCAGTGTCGGTCTCGTGGGCCCATTTGGTCATCCACGGCCCACGGCCATAAAAGGTTTACGAACCCCGTCTACCCCTTGCCTGTGAGGGGGTCTTTCCTTTTGCTTTGAATGAAAGTTGTCGTCGCGCCGTCTATTAAGTAAAACTGTTAAGTGCTTGTAAATAATAATTATAGTCGGTTGTATTGCTTCACTATTTGCCTTGCTTGTAAATTGCATGACTGCCCTTGCTTGTGTTGTGTGTGTAATACATGTGCTCCATCATAAATGTCCTTGTGTGCAACGTATTCCGTTCGTCGCGTCCTCCTTTCACCACATTGAAAGTGCCATCTTGCATCGTGGAATGAGTAGTGGGATTTGAACGCCCGGTAAAGAGAATCGGAACCGTCGAGCTCGGCGATAATACTGCTCGGTTATCCCTGTAGCACGGAACGAATCGCTTAAGCGGTTCGTGTCCTAAGCCGACCTGTGGCGTGGTGCAACCCCTCGGTAGGTTACCCGCGCGGGTATTTAGGTATATAGACATTCGGCGATTCACCCTTTTTCGCGCGGGTAGAATGCGGACTGGGTTGTGGTGAGGTTAAACCCCCACCCGTGACTGGCTCCTGGCAGTAGTTCCAGGAGGGTCACGACTGAATTGTCCGTCCGGTGGGTGACGCGGCTGCTATTAGAGGTACGCGGCTGATCGCACGCCACGCGGGCCAGAATTCTGGCCAGAAACCAGAATCGGTCAAGGTCATATTGTTGCGAATTCGTGCCCGCCGGCGTGCGATCGGCCACGTAACTCGAATCGCGACACGTCGCACACCGGACGGAAAATTCAGTCGTGACCCTCCAGGAACTACCGCCCGGAGCAAGTCACGGGTGGGGGTTTAACCTCACCACGATCGTGCCAATTGCCCACCCGCGCAGGATAGGGTTGCTCGCCAAATTCGACCTTCCTAAGTCCCTGCGCGAGTGGTCGACCGGGCGATCGTACCACGCCACAGGCCGACTCCGGACACGAACCGCTTAAGCGGTTCGTTCCATATTACAGGGATAACCGAGCGGAGTTATCGTCGGCCTTGACGGTTCCAATTAATTACCGGGCGTTTTAAACCCACTATCAATTCCTTACGTGATGCAAGATGGAGATTCAATGAAAGGAAAAGACGAAGCGAAACGGGAAAACAGTTCACACAATGCACTTTATTTACGCACACACACACACAGCCAAGCATGTATAAGCAGCCATACAGTCAAAATGCAACAAAAGCAAGGAAAGAGTTAAAACCAAATTAAAGGGAATTATTTACACATGGCAACACTTACACAGTTTCGCCTTCACAGACTGGCGCCACCCACAGACATTGACACAAAACCCCAAAAGAAAAGGAAGTCGCGACTTCCCTGGGCGCGTCGTCCCCTCCTCCCACAACCGTCGGCGTGGTCGCGCCTGGCCCCGACTCCTCTCGTGGTCTGCGAGCTCGTGCCACGCATCCCGTCCGTGCCTCTGTGGACAGGCCGCCCGCCAAACCGTGAGCACAGGACGAGAACGAGCCAAGACCCAGCCTCCACAGCTGCCAGAGCAGATGAGTGCAGAGGAAGAGGAAGAGCTAGCAAGGAAGAAGGAACGCGAAGCCAGGACCAGGACGAGAGAAGAGGGAGTGAGATTCACGAGGAAGCGAAGAAGGAAAAAGAAGTAGCCCCAGAAGACGCGAACCCTCCTCGTCCGTTCCTTTTGTAGCGCGGGGCCCCCACCTTCGCTCCGCCCCGTTTCTTGGCTCCACCTTTCTTCGAGGCGTTTCCAGACAGCTCTCGAAGGGGGGCGTGCCCCCACTCCGACCGCCTCACGCCATGCATCCACCAATCGGGAGCGAGCTGCCCCACCCCAACCCTTCACACCCAACGAGGTGGGGGGGATTCAGGCGGGAGCATCAGGCGGGGAAAAATGGTGGGAAAACCCACGCGCCATTGTGGCCTTTCACGGGGCCTTCGTTTGAAGTCTTCAGACGGTCCAAAATAACGATAGAACACAAAAAACGGCTAACTCAAAGAATCGCAGCAGGATACATCACATATATTCCCTCTATACAACGGGTTTGGGCTAACTACACATGAACTTACCGAGATATCTAACCTGAGGACTCTTTATGGTGTAATGCGAATTTCAAAAACCGTAACACTAGCCCCTCCCCTTTTTACAGACTCGTCCCGAGTCGTCAAATTGTCGCGTGCCATCATGTGTAGTTCTCCCGTAATACGTTTTATCTTCGGATCCCCGAGTGCTACATTCATGGGATTAGTGTCCCCAAAATAAATAACCTACGGGCTGAGTAACTAACTAAACAAACCCACTCATACAGACTACTAAAATAAAATCGCTGGCGCGAGACAGACATGCCGGGGACACACTCATATTTACAGTACATCTTAACAACTTAACCTTACAAATCTTACACTAAACCATGGCCCAGGATCAATGGACTCTGCAGGCAGAAAAACAAAAGTCAACCGGTGCACGGGCCGCCAATGCAGGCCCGTGTTGTAGCTGCCAACAGGACAGTCCTTGCAACTCGTGTGACGATCCCGACGCACATGGTAATGTACAGGGGGGGGGGGGGGCAAATCAAAACAGAAGGGGGCAAAATGTACGAGGGCAGCAGGCATGGCATGGAAAAACAGGGCCGCTGTCGCAAACACAGCCGGCAGTGAAGTGACTGGCACAGGCCTTGAAGCAACACAGCTGCTGACGATCCGGCCGATACAGTCCTCGCAGCAAAACAGCCAGCCGATGAAGTGGGCCAGGCTTTACCTTGCAGTGGAGGTTGGTGGAGGGAGTGCGGTGGTGCTGGCCACTCAGAAGGCGGGCTCGGACCAACCTACTGTCTCCCTCCCAACCTATCGCCTTTGTTTGTCACTGTCCCTACCCACTCCCTTAATTTGTAAAAAAACAATTTAGCCCCAGCTTATTATTATTATTATTATTTTCATTTCTATACCTCCCACTATAAATCGTCCCCGAACCCCCTTTACTGTCCTTGTTCGGCTAACCTATCGTCCCCACGCCTATTCCCAACCCCTACGTTTCCTTCCTGGAGGGGAATGAGGAAGAGCTAGGGTCCTGTGCCGAGGCCCAACTCAAGCCTCAGGATGGCCTCCTCAGACTTCAGCGATCTTTACCCAAAGTGGGTCCAGCGGCCCACAACAAGGGCGAAGGGATGGATGGTGCGGAGGGGTACACTTCCTAATCTACCCTAACCATGATCACTTAAACTACCCCGGGGCTTTCAACAAGCGCCTCTCGCTTCATCTACTGGTTCTATCAACCCAGATTCCCGTCGCCTGTGTTGGTGTCCTCACAATTTCGGGCCATGCCCCCCAATTTTCTGCACGTGCCCTCACACTGTTTCATGGCTGGGAGGCGTGGCTCTCTTGGCAGGCACTACCCTCTGCGGATTCTCCAGCTATGGCACCCCCGGGCACTACACTGCCTCCGAGCCTACCAGCTCCCTAAACACCGGGGAGTGCCCTCCATGGCGACTCCCCTGAAACGCTCACGTGGCAGGCTGGCTTCCGGGGCCCCTTTCCGAGGGTCACCCGTGCCCACAACACTGCCCCACGCAGCTAATGGTGGCCCGGGCCCCCGCATCATGCGGGCGTACCCGTGCCCACTACACTATCCCGGCCCCCCATGGGCCCTTGGCCGACCAGCCCGGTGCCCGGGGTACCCACTCAGCGATACTCACCTTTCGCAGCCACGCTCCCAGCCCGTCAACAGGGCTCCTGCACCCCTCCAAAACAGGTTTCGAGCCGACACTCCCACCAACAGCAATCCATTTTTCAATTTCGCTAACCCACTAACTCACTCTACACTGACCCCGGGGTCCCTTAGGCGGGAATCAGTCCTCCGTCCAATCACTCATCGCACCATGCATTCCACAATCACTCCATTCACTCAGACCCGTTGGCCTCACTCACTCAACATGTACTCACCTCACAACTTTTCTCAACTCGCACATCGCTGAATCCTGCCGTCCTGCTCACTACATCCCCTTACTACCTCGTGCTCCCACGTCGTCCCTTACAATATAGCACGTTCCATTTAACACTACGTAGCTAAGCTACATCCCCACTACACATCCGCAGTCTGTCACTGTCCTCAAAATCAAAAATCACTTTCCCAACTTAAATCTCAACCACCATCCCTCTGCCGAATCCATTCCACGGGCCCCATGAGGACTTACCCTGCCCCATGGAGCCGGTCTAACTATCACTAACCCTTCCCCCTAACTAGTGTCATCCTGTGCCCGGCAGGGGGGTCTTCTACCCCATGCCCGGGAATCCTGTTCACACGAAGCGAGGCTTGCTTTTTCCTCCATTTTTTTTTTCAATTACGCGCAGCACCAGCGCGGCAACTCGCCCCCTGCGCATCAGCGCGGCAATTCACAGCCGCGCACCTTTGGCGTGACGTCATGGCAGCTGTTCGCGTCCCTCGTCCCTCTTGGACGGTACCATCTGGCAGGGATTCACCCTCCTGCCGGATTCCAACCCTACACGCAGCCATGACGTCACCCGGCGCATCAAAAAAAAAAAGCCCCGCGTCTCCCACGCGAACACATGTGTTCTGCCCGTTGGAGCTTAACACAAGCTCGCGTGAAGAACCCATCCGGTCCAAATCCGTATCCTGCCTAACCTATGTCCGTCCGCGGGATCGGCAAGATCCACCGATGACGTTTACGGACCGGGTTTCACTCCCACAAGCGCGCACATGGCGGCCTCGTGCGTACCACAGCACGAACCTCGCGCTCGCTGCTGGGTAAACCCGGCGCGGTGCCCAAAACAGCTACGGCCGCTACTCGGCCTTTGTCCATCTGTTGCCATTCAATCCACGCACACCTGCGTGTTACAATGCTCACACACCACGACATGACATTCACCCCGGGAGACGCGGCTGCATGTTCGCACATGCCCACCGTCATCTCCCTTACACACAGCGACCTTACACACGTTGTCTCCCTCACACTCGTCCGCTCACTCACTCGTGCCATTTCCCTTGCACACGTGGCTCCTTCCACACACGGTGCCTCATCCACACACGGCGTGCTGGGAGGCATGCACTTCGGCACACTTGCCACCACACCACTCACACCTTGCACCATACACACTGGGACCACACTCGTAACCACACTGGGGATTTATGCCACCCCAAGGGTTTCCGGGGCCTCTATAGCCCCCAAGCTGCACGTGCACCCGTTCGCAGCACTCGCCCCCTCTACGTCGCAAAGCTCGACCAGACCCACCTGGTTGAGAACCGCTTCAAGGGAGCATGGCGTCTCCCTCCGTTCCCGAAGGAGGCCATCCGGCTGCTCGCACCAGGTCTCGAGACATTCCCCGAGCTCCCCCTCTTCGTCCTCCACTAACTCCGTGTGTGTGCTCGTCACTAATCCCCGTCTTCATCATGCAGTCTCTCCTCTATGTTTTCTATCTCCCGCGTCTCTATACATTTTATTTCTGTTGCCTCTTCGTGTCTATAAGTTTCTTCCTGGATCCTCGTCTGTTTCCTCCTTCATTTTATTTAATATATTCTCGACTCGGTCTATCTCCCGTGTCTCTAGCAATACTTCGACTTCCTTTGTTGTTCCTGTTACCTCACGGGGCCTTCGTTTGAAGTCTTCAGACGGTCCAAAATAACGATAGAACACAAAAAACGGCTCACTCAAAGAATCGCAGCCCGATAAATCACATATATTCCCTCTATACAATGGGTTTGGGCAAACTACATATGAACTTACCGAGATATCTCACCTGAGGACCCTTCATGGTGTAATGCGAATTTCCACAACCGTAACAATATTGTGACGTCCACGGGACTTGAACAGTCCCGCCAACGTAGAATGAGCCGAAACGATGGAGGCGGTTTATTTATTTATAACCCAAACATGGCGGTTCTAATCGCTCTACCGCAAACGGG
>BROF01002228.1:164183-179057 GCA_024346535.1 Eptatretus burgeri | reverse complement strand
ATACATACATACATACATATATATATATATATATATATATATATATATATATATATATATATATATATATATATACAGTGGGGAGAACAAGTATTTGATACACTGCCGATTTTGCAGGTTTTCACACTTACAAAGCACGTAGGAGGTCTGTAATTTTTATCACAGGTACACTTCAACTGTGAAAGACGGAATCTAAAACAAAAATCCTGAAAATGACATTGTATGATTTTCAAATAATTAATTTGCATTTTATTGCATGAAATGAGTATTTGATACATCAGAAAAACAGAACTTAATATTTGGTACAGAAACCTTTGTTTGCAGAAATTACAGAGATCAGATGTTTCCTGTAGTTCTTAATCAGGTTTGCACAAACTGCAGCAGGGATTTTGGCCCACTCCTCTATGCAGATCTTCTCCAGATCCTTCAGGTTTCTGGGCTGTCGCTGGGCAACAGACTTTCAGCTCCCTCCAAACATTTTCTATTGGGTTCAGGTCTGGAGACTGGCTTGGCCACTCCAGGACCTCGAGATGCTTCTTTCGGAGCCACTCCTTAGTTTCTCTGGCTGTGTGTTTCGGGTCGTTGTCAGACCCAGCAACGCCCCATCTTCAATGCTCTTGTTGAGGGAAGGAGGTTGTTGGCCAAGATCTCGCGATACATGGCCCCATCCATCCTCCCATCAAGACTGTGCAGTCGTCCTGTCCCCTTTGCTGAAAAGCATCCCTAAAGAATGATGTTTCCACCTCCATGCTTCACGGTTGGGATGGTGTGCTTGGGGTTGTACTCATCCTTCTTCTTCCTCCAAACACTGCGAGTGGAGTTTAAACCAAAAAGCTCTATTTTGGTTTCATCAGACCACATGACCTTCTCCCATTCCTCCTCTGGATCATCCAGATGGTCAATGCCAAACTTCAGACGGGCCTGGACATGCGCTGGCTTGAGCAGAGGGACTTTGCGTGTGCTGCAGGATTTTAACCCATGACGGCATAGTGTGTTACTTATGGTTTTCTTTGATACTGTGGTCCCAGCTCTCTTCAGGTCATTGACCAGGTCCTGCCATGTAGTTCTGGGCTGATCCCGAACCTTTCTCATGACCATTGAGGCTCCACGAGGTGAGACCTTGCATGGAGCCCCAGACCGAGGGAGATTGACTGTTATGTTGAACTTCTTCCATTTTCTAATAATTGCACCAACAGTTGTTGCCTTCTCACCAAGCTGCTTGTCTATTGTCCTGTAGCCCATCCCAGCCTTGTGCAAGTCGACAATTTTGTCCCTGATGTCCTTAGACAGCTCTCTGGTCTTGCCCATTGTGGAGAGGTTGGAGTCTGATTGATTGAGTGTGGACAGCTGTATTTTATGCCGATAACGAGTTCAAACAGGTGCGGTTAATACAGGTAATGATTGGAGAATTGGAGGGCTTCTAAAAGACAAAACGAACAGGTCTGTGAGAGCCGGAATTCTTACTGGTTGGTAGGTGATCAAATACATATTTCATGCAATAAAATGCAAATTAATAATTTAATAATCATACAATGTGATTTTCAGGATTTTTGTTTGAGATTCCATCTTTCACAGTTGAAGTGTACCTATGATAAAAATTACAGACATCTACGTGCTTTGTAAGTGGGAAAACCTGCAAAATCGGCAGTGTCTATATATATATATATATATATATATATATATATATATATATATATATACACACATATATATATATACATATATACATACATATATACATATATATACATATATATATACACATATATATATATATATATATATATATATATATATATATATATATACATATATAATGGAAGAGTCAAGTTTCATCGGAATAGTCTGTGTAGTTTCAGAGAAGAAAGTAAATACATATTTTGGGGGGCAACCCTCCTTAAATCCCCTGGGGCACAGATTTTCTAATGTCATGAACAAACTGTGATAGATCATGGGTGATGAAGGTTGTTGTGAAGTGACATCAGAATTGTGTGTTTCGTTTGAGAAGAAAAGCAAATACCTCTTTGGGGAGGCAACCCACCCCCCCCCCTCCATAAACTCCCTCTTCAGACCCCTTTTTTAAAATTGAAATCATGTGTAGTGTCTGAGAAGAAGTTGGAAGTATTTGCGGACGGACAGACGGACTGACAACGCATCATCCAACTCGAGGGGGAGCACTCGGTAGAGTGCAAAACCTCCGCCGCCAATACTGCTAGGTCACTCAAGTAAACCTGATATCCTATTCATTCAATTTGATGTCAACCGTGCTCACAGAGTTATAGTTTGCAACTTTCCCTTTTACTTTTAACTTTTACATACTCAATTCATTCATAATAACTAGATTCCTTGAGACAGAAATTGATTTTACGTGGGTATATCCACCTGAAGTTCCAAAATCAGCTGCAATTATAATTTGGCATGTTTTTTGTTGGAAATAACTTTTAACATGTAAAAACGCAACAACAAAAAAAAAAAAAAATCGAAATTTTGTTGGAAAAAAAGTTGCAAAATTTTTTTTCTCTAACAATTTTTTTTGGGGGGGTGGGGGGGTTGGAAATCACTTAAAACATGCAGAAATGCAAAAAAAATTCAATTTTTTTTTTAAAATGGCCACCAAAGCGGCCATATTGAATTTTGAACCAAGTCCAAAATCGAATGGGCATGATCCTTGGACCATGCCTAATCCCCCCACCAAGTTTCGTCGAAATCCGTCCAGGAGTTTTTCCGTAATACTGTTCACAAACAAACAAACAAGCAGTCAAAGACTGGTACTTACGAAATCGTCAACTTGACCTCTGACCTTGTCTAATAAAAGCTGTCTCGAGAGAAGGTAGCGACGCAAACCAGAAGTTTCTACGATGATTCTGTACGAAAACCATCAAAAATCGTAATGTCGACCGAAGCAAAAATCTCCATTTCTCCACGCAATTATTTTATATTATTTTATCAGTCACAAAACGGTAATATTCGGCCATCCACCAACAATCTTTACATAATCCGACGGCTCACCGAGTCAGGCATGCGAAGATAACCTTTATTGGGATAAAAAAATGACTTTTAAACACCATCTTTATCGAAAACACCGTCAGCACGCACAAGCAAAACCTTTACGTGGGTCAACGACGCGTCTGCTCGAGCGTACTGCGTCATGGGACGACCCGTGACGCGCGAGTGAAATATTTTTTATTCAATCTTAAAACGTCTCCAAAACATCCGATTTTTCCCAGAATTTCGACAACTGAGTTTTAAGCGTCCTAAGCGATTGCAAAAACCGAAGACAAAATTAAAATCGAAGTTAAAACGAACTCGTAACGTCGAGCGAAGCAAAATACTCCATTTCTCCACATTAATTTACGGAATTATGTTTGACCTCACTGTGACCTTGACCTTTGACGAATTTTGACTAAAATCTAATCAGCGCGAGCCATCACCTTCCTGAGTCGCGTGGTGTAATTTGACATTGGTAGCTTCTTCCGTTCTCGAGTTATCGTGCCTACAAACAAACAAACAAGCAGTCATAGATTGGTACTTATGAAATCGTCAACTTGACCTCTGACCTTGTCTAATAAAAGCTGTCTCTTGAGAAGGTAGCAACACAAACCAGAAGTTTCTACGATGATTCTGTACCAAACCATCAAAAATCGAATGTTTTGGATGTTTGACCTCACCGTGACCTTGACCTTTGACCGATTTTGACCAAAATCTAATCAGCACTAGCCATCACCCTCCTGAATCACTTGGTGTAATTTGACATTGGTAGCTTCTTCCGTTCTCGAGTTATCGTGCCTACAAACAAACAAACAAACAAACAGAAACGGAAGGCATCAATATACTTACGAAATCTTTAGATTTCGTAAGTAACAAACACACAAACAAGCAGTCATAGACTGGTACTTACGAAATCGTCAACTTGACCTCTGACCTTGTCTTATTAAAGCTGTCTCGAGAGAAGGTCATGACGCAAACCAGAAGTTTCTACGATGATTCTGTACCAAAGCATCAAAAATCGAATGTTTTGGATGCTTGACCTCACTGTGACCTTGACCTTTGACCAATTTTGACCAAAATCTAATCAGCGCTAACCACCACCCTCCTGAATCACGTGGTGTAATTTCACATTGGTGGCTTCTTCCGTTCTCGAGTTATCTGTAACAAACCATCAAAAATCGAACATTTGACCTCACTGTGACCTTGACCTTTGACTGATTTTAACCAAAATCAAATCAGCACTTGCCATCACCCTCCTGAATCACGTGGTGTAATTTGACATTGACATTGGTATTTGACATTGGTAGCTCCTTCCGTTATCGAGTTATAGTGCCTACAAACAAACAAACAAACACACAAACAAAAACGGAAGTCATCAATATACTGACGAAATCTTTAGATTTCGAAAGTAACAAACACACAAACAAACAGAAACGGAAGTGATCAATATACTTACGAAATATTTAGATTTAGTAAGTAACAAGCAGTCATAGACTGGTGCTTATGAAATCGTCAACTTGACCTCTGACCTTGTCTAATAAAAGCTGTCCCTGGAGAAGTTAACGACGCAAACCAGAAGTTTCTACGATGATTCTGTACAAAACAATGAAAAATCGAATGTTTGACCTCAGTGACCTTGACCTTTGACCGATTTTGACCAAAATCTAATCAGCGCTCGCCATCACCCTCCTGAATCACGTGGTGTAATTTGACATTGGTAGCTTCTCCCGTTCTCGAGTTATCGTGCCTACAAACAAACAAACAAACAGAAAGGGGTGAAAACAGTAACCTCCGATCTTCGATGGCGGAGGTTAATAAGCTCTCTTGAACAACTGTACAGGTGATTTAAAAACCATCCCTTGGAATATTCATTACAAACTAACTGCAGTTGGAAGCTGTTCAGCGCTCAGTGATGACCCTGAAGAGAGCCCTCGGCACAAAACATTGAGAACAGAAAACTTCACAGCTTGGTCCATGAATCGTGACCCCTGACTGAAATGAAGGTGGATGAGCCCACCCTGGGAGGACTCCATTCCACATTCTGAAACCCACATATGTAGATACCAATCAACGACGTACGCACGCATGCATGCACACACACCTGGTCCGTCTCTGTTTCACCTCCTGATGAACCCCACCGACACGTGGAGATAGCAGGAAACAGCAATTCCCACATGTGTGTATGTGAGCGCGCACACGCATACACACACACCTGATTGGTATCTGTTTCACCTCCTGACACCCACCCAGGTGTCAGGTCAGGCCAGATTATATCTATGACTTGCTACAGGTATCATGTAAACCTGTTCCATGGTCAGGTTGTCAGCGACAAAACAGTCTCCCCCATGAGGTTTTTTGGTGAGGAGGGTGTTTGAATATGGACACCCAGCAGAATCATAAACAAAACCTGTCAAAGGGCGGAGGAGCTCCTTGTGAGCCAACGGCCATCCATATCTAGTGCCCATCTGTGTCTGCGGACATCCCCCTGCAGTTGGGTTACTTCTGATTAGGTTGGTGGCAGGATTTGCACGCCGGCCACTGCAAAAACCCTTCATTCCGCAAAACACAAAAACGCAAATAAATCTGAAAACTCACTCCGTGGGAGTACCTCTTGTGCAGCTTCCCTTCGCAGGGCAGCTCGCCAGATGACGGGAATGGGGCAAAGCCTTCGGGACCCCAATCTTTGATGGTAGGAGGGAAACCACGGGGAAGCATTCCGGGGTCAGATTGCAGGAGAGTGTGTCGAGTGGTGCTGAGGTGTCGTCCACCAGACGGCGGTCTCCTTGGGTTAACCTGAGGCGGTCCCTTTGGGTGGGTGCCTGGAATGTCCTATCCCAAAGAGAGGATGATCACCTGAGCTCAAGCGTTTGGACATCGGTATTGCAGCACTCTCTGAGGTTCGGAGACCAGATTGCGGTGAGATCATGGTGGGTGTTTACACTAACTATTGGTCTGGTCGCTCTGATGGTTACCATTCCCAAGGAGTTGCTGTCGCTGTGTCCAATAAGCTGACTCCAATGATAATTGAGGTAACACCCATCAACGAGCGTATGAGACTAAGGATTCATCACTCCCGAGGTGTCATTTCCCTGGTCTCTGTTTATGTTCCGAATGAGGCGAGTGATCTCACCGTGAAGGATGCATTCTACACCACACTCGAGTCTGTGGTTGGTCAGTGCCCCAGACGAGATACACTTCTAGTCTTGGGGGATTTCAATGCATCGACTGGAACTGAAAGGGATGGTTATGAGACGTGTGTTGGTCCCCATGGGTCAGGAACTATGAACTAGAATAGCACTAAGTTCCTTGACTTTGCAAGAAGTCATGGACTTAGGGTGGCCGGTTCATGGTTTCAGCACCAACAAGCTCATCGCTGAACTTGGAATTCCAATGATGGCGGTGTGGCAAAGGAGATTGACCATGTCCTCATTGATGGTTTTTGCAGGGTTTACCGGAGTGCTCAGTTCCTCAATACTCACCACCGGCTTGTTGTAGCAACTCTGAAGTTGCACCTTAAATCCAGGAGAATGGTACCATCCCAGCCTCGGCTGGATGTTGGCAAGCTCAAGGATGAGAGGGTAGCTCAGGAGTTTGCAAACAGGCTGAGTAGAGATTTGAGGAGTCTGGGTGCTTTGGGAGGTCCTGAAGAGTTGTGGAGTGCCTTCAAGACCACCATCCTTGATGTTGCCGGTGGATGTCTTAGAACTCACCGTAGGGCAAAGAAGAATTTTGTCTCTCAAGGGACACTGGATACCATTGACCAGATACGCAGGGCCAGGCTGAATGGCAGAGCTGAGCTGTTCAGGGAGCTGAGACGTAAAACTGTACGTGCGCCAAGGGTGGACAAGGAAGTCTATGTGCAAGGAATCTGTGAGGGGGTAGAGCATCACCTGTGGTCAAGGGATTCTCGTCCTGCTTATAGGGGACTTCGCCCATTGCGTTCATCCAAGCCCATCCCTCGATGTACTGCAGTTAGAGCAGAGGGTGGTAGGCTCTTGACTGAGGAGTCCGAAGTGAAGGCCCACTGGGCCGGTTACTTTGAGCGGTTGTACCAGGCTGATCCACCAGCTGTCAAGTTCGACGTCAGGAGTGTTACAATCCCTGTTGCCGACCCTCCAATCAACTGTGGTCCACCTTCGATGGTGGAAACAGGCTGCGGTGAACGGGTTGAAATGGGGTAAAGCTCCAGGGATCTGTGGCATCCATGATGAACTTCTCAACGCTGGTGCACTTGTGTCGTTGCATGCAGTTCTGTGCTCTGCTTGGAACAGGCATCATCCCAACTGACTGCAAGAGGGGCGTTGTTGTCCCTCTCTGGAAAGGGAAGGGTGATCGCCAAGGCTGCGACAACCACCGAGGGGTGACGCTGCTCTCAGTGCCGAGTAAGGTCTTTGCTCGGATAATTCTTGATAGGGTTTGCCACTCTCTGCTTGAGCACCAGCGTCCAGAGCAGTCAGGCTTTACACCAAAGAGGTCAACAATTGACCGTATCCTTGCTCTTCGGGTCCTCACCAAAGGCAGACGAGAGTTTCGGCAGGGGCTGCTTGCAGCCTATGTTGATCTCTGAAAAGCGTTCGATTCAGTGAATCGGGATGCCCTCTGGAGGATTCTTGGTCTTCGTGGGGTGCCACCAAAACTGATTGATCTGATGTCTGAACTCTACTCTGGTACTGAGAGTGCTGTGAGATGTGGTGGTACCATCTCTGACTTATTTCCAGTTGTTACTGGAGTTTGTCAGGGGTGTGTACTGGCCCCCACACTTTTCAGCACTTTTATGGACTGGATTCTCGGGAGGATGTCGGAGAGATCAATCTGTGGTGCATCGTTTGGGAATGTCAAAATCTCTGACCTTGATTTCGCAGATGATGCAGTCATCTTTGTGGAGACTTAGATATCCTTTTGTGGGCCCTGAAGGTGCTGAATGAGGAGTCTGAGCCACTGGGATTACGGGTTTCCTGGGTGAAAACTAAGATCCAGGCTTTCAATGACATCTTGGATGCTGCTGTCCTGTTTGTGTCTGTTTGTGGTGAGGATGTTGAGGTCGTGGAGAGATTCACTTACCTTGGCAGTGATATTCATGTCTCTGCCGGCTGCGAGTCAGAGGTCAATAGACGTCTGGGTCGGGCCTGGGGAGTCATGGATTCACTGGATAATGGGGTGTGGCGCTGCCGGTACCTGTGCGGGAGGACGAAAGTCTGAGTCTTCAGGTCCTTGGTGCTTCCAGTGTTGCTCTGTGGATGCGAGACTTGGACTCTGACCAAGGATCTGAGACGGAGACTTCATTCCTTTGGTACCAGGTCTCTGGAGAATCCTTGGCTGTCGGTGGTCGGACTTTGTGTCCAACAAGCGGTTGCTGAGAGACTCAAATGAGATTTGTTGCCAGCATAGTCCGTGAGCCTCAGCTGCGGCTGTATGGACATGTGGCTCGTTTTCCTGACGCTGATCCTGCTCACCAGATTCTCTCAGCGAGGGAGTCTCGTGAGTGGAGGAGGCCAATGGGCCGACCACATGCCTCGTGGTTGCAGCAGGTTTATCGGCATCTCAAGGAGATGTGGATGGGCCAGGCATCTGCCTGGGGGTGGCCAGACGGAGGCCCCTGGAGCACCGGCAGAAAGTGGACGCAGCGACACGCTGCTCTGGCACATGCTCCCATACCTGACCTGATCCATCCACCGCACGTGGAGATCACACACTCACAACACATGGGAAATGCTTTTGACTTTTGGCCTTTGGCCTTTTAGAAAGAAAATTGCATTTACATTTTTGATTTCCCCACGTGTGTATATATATCCTCGAAAAAGCAACAACACATCAAATGTTGTATCATCCAATTGTTTCTACCGTGAAAACGTATAGTAAATGAAAGAGATGTCATTATGATAATTTACTTCGGCAACATGAAAACAGTTTACTTCATCAGACTCATTTTCAATAATATATCAATCTTACACATACTTGAAAGTTCTATATTTCACACAGCATCATGCAAACTTACTCACATTAAGAGCAACATACATCGTTTGAAAATATGTGGACAAAGATGTATCATGTCCTTGGCACAGAGATGAAAAACAAAACAAAAAAAGAAACATAAAACTGCACTCACTTGTAATCTGCCATCATTTGATGCAGTTCACTGCAAAGCGGCTGAAGGAAGAAACATGAAGGACTGATAACATGCGTCACAATTGCCTTGAGCTCCATGCAGTCATTCAGAGGAAATTCAGGAATGGTCGGAAATTCAACTGAATTGCCAGGAAAGCATTTGGATTCCTTAATCCCAGTCAGTGGCGAATTCCACCGAGGTTTAACGTCCTCTTGTCCTTGAGGCCATTCCACATTTACTGTGCTGTACTCATGTGCCTTTCTTTTGCCAACTTTCTCGATATCTGTTGGAAACTGAAAACCATTGACATCCTTCATGGAGTTTTCATGAAAGGGATAAGCCATGCTTTGAAGCTTGCTGGTGGAGTTGAAACTTTGTGCAGGAGGTTCAGTTTGTGGAGACAAAGAAGAAGTGCTTTCAGAATCAGAAGTAGCAGGGCAGTCAACTAATGATTTGCAAGAAACAACAAGTTCAGCGTTGGCTTGCAACATCCTGAAATCAAGATTTTCTGCAGCACTCTCTTCTTCCTCTTCTTCTTCTTTATTATGTAGTGATGAACCACGTCACATAAAAAAAGAGGCAAAATAAAACATTCAAATAAATGAAAATTATAAACTGCATGCTAAATGCAATGCTGTATTATCAAAATGATAGACCAATTCCATAAACACGAGCAACAAGTTAATCACATAAACATGTTGAAGAAATAAAATATTGAAGAAATAATGAGAGAAAAAGGAAAGAAACCAAAAACATATTGAAGAAATAATAAAAGGACAGTCAAACTAAAGCATTCGGAAGAAAGTCCTATTTTAGTTGGTTGATTGGGGCAGAGATAGGAATGGACGTCTTGGAGAGTAGAACTGACAAGTAAAAAGGCATTTAGCATGCATTTTTGACAAGTCAAAGCGACTGCACTTCTTCAAGAGGACTGTTAAGAAAGTAGATGGGAGGGTTGCTGGACGGTCTTTTTGGATAGAAACAGAGAGTGAGTGTGAGATTTGTCAGGACTGAAAGACATATTCCAAGTGTTTTACCAGCTCGTGATTCAATCAAGGTCTGAAGAGAGGTTAGAGGTTGCAGCCTGCCTGTCTGAAGGAAGAGGGATGAGAAATGAGGGATGAGATGATCTAAGATCAGGCCCTTGGAGAAAAGGTAGATTTTATGTGAACTGTGATTGATTTCATGACCTTGCTGATGATTGGAATAGGTCTGTTGTTAAGGGGATCGGTTCTATCTCCAGAAGGGAGAAACTGCCATTGGCAGAAATCCGTGTGGGGAAAGTTCACAGATCAAGACAATCCCATGGAGTCCTTTGCTGAAGTGCCATGGCGAGTGAGAAGTACCAACACCCAGTCAATTTGCATGGTGACAATTTAAATTGCCACATATGAGGAAGAGAGAGTTGGGATAAGTGGTTAAAAGTTGGCCCATGTTGTTTGAGAGAGAGAGAGAATGGAGTCACGACTGTTTGGAGAATGGTACAACACAGACAAACAAGAGGTGGGTGCAGAGGGGAAGTCACAGCTAAACATACTTCTGGGGGTTGAGAAGTGTAAGGACAGTGAGAAAAGGAGATCTTGATGAAAAGTGCAACTCAGCTGCCAGGACAGGGTTCAGGTCGATTAAACTGGAGGAGACAATAGCCAGGGAGAGGAACTAAGGAATCAGGGACATCCTGTGCGAGGAAATATTATTTTAAACAGATGACGTCCTGTTTATCAGCGTGATAAGTATTTGTGGTTTTGTTGAATGTGCTCATGATCATCCAATGATGGTACATCATTACCTCGGCCAGGAGAACTTGGACTGCCTATGCGCATTTGGTCTCTGCTTCCTCCACTGCCAGCCCAAATTCTAACCAGCCCACTAATCAGTCAGCGACTCAAGTCGCAGTCAGCTTAGTTAAAACCAGCCATCTCACACTTCAGGCAAATTAATGTTCAATATCCTGCCATGCTTCCTGACCAATAGACGAGGTCGAGTGGAAAAATCTGCAATAAATAACTATATCTGGAGATCCTGCATGGCCATAATATGTAGCACCTATTTAACTACTCAATGCAATCAACACAAAGAAAGTGATAGTGATTTAAACAATCTACATTAAAAAATATAAAAATCACCATTTCATAAATGACATTCATTTAACTGATAAGTTAGATTAACACACAGCACAAAAGCTAAATTTGTAATGATGCTTTCTGGGGGAAAAAAAATTATAATAATAAATAGTAATAGAATAAAAAAGCAGGTGAGCTCCATAGAGGCAGCTCACATGTTGTACTTGTTGGTTTTACAGGTAAACTCCATAATCACAATGAAAAACACAAAAAGATATCCAAAAAAACTTACGTTCTTTGGAATTAAACAAGCTCAGAAATAATTTCAAAGTAGAAGAAAACCGTTGCAGTCTTGCTCCGATGCTTTCCTGATATCGATTCAATTTTGCTGGGTTTTTGTCAAGAACTATCACGTCCCACTGTAACTAAGAAGTCAAAAGACAAATGAACACCATTAAAAGATGTTTAAACAGCCACATACATACAGAGCACAATCCTGAAAAACAAGGAAATTGTCAAAATAATTTATTATTGAACTTTCATTTATGACAAGAAGTACATCTGCTCCCGATGGGAGCATCAGGAAGGGTCATGTTATTATCCTCTCTGGGGTATATACATTACAATCAATCTAGGCTCACGTCGTTGGTCCTCAGGGTATACAATGCCTCAAGAACATCGGGTTTCCTCCCTTTCAGTCAGCAATAGCAACTGTTTAAACATACCCATCAGAGATGGGGAATCCCCCCCATTGAAAAATTTCAAATCGATATGGCGAACAGTTTATGAGTTATCGCGCTCACAGCTATAAATGTTGACGCCCAGCCAGCCGGACGGACGGACGACCCGGGTGACAACAATATCCCCCTTCTGCCATGTGGCGGGGGATAAAAATGGTAATCATATGTGTTTGTGGTTTACAATTTGTTTATTACTTCCGGAAGGGGTACCACACAAAATGCTTCGATACAACAAGGTATTTATACACGTTAACACGGTGTTTTGTCCAAGGAGGAAAAACCCCTTGGGAATGGGGGTGGGGGGGGGGGTTATTAGTATGCTATAACCATTAGTGTTATTATTGTTATTAGAAGCAGCCTTGGAAAACCACCACGATTAACAATCTTTACACAGATTTCGCTAAAGGCAGAAAACCCCTTTGGTGAGGGGAAATCAAGTCACTAACCTTTGTTTTGCGACCCTTAATGCTCCAGTTAAGTATGGTCGAGATTGGATAAGTACCGTTCGAATGTATCGTGTTCAGACAGACACCAAATGGTGTATTTTCGTATGATTAATGCAAATCTATCTGTAGATTTCAACACCAGTATATCTTCATTGAAAGTATGCAATGGGCTGATATAGATTTGATGCAAAGAATTTCATTTTCAGCGGAAAACATACAAGTGTTTTCCTGCAACCTTCCGTTCCCGAATCTTACCTTATCTTCAAAAATCCATCAAAAAATAATAATTTTCCTTGTATCCTTTCTATCTATACACCTCCTGAAACCACGTGTTTCTCCACAATCTTCCTGATACTTTTCATCGATCCATCAGCTTCACTCTGCGTTAACCATTCCAAATTCACCATACACCTCCATGATTTTACTTCAACCTTTTCTTTTCCGATTGTTATGCAATTCATATTTAAAACAAATAAATAAATTCACTTTTGACTATACACCTCCCATAGCCACGTGCTTATCCCATAACCACGTGATCTGTTTCCACCCCCTGCATTGACTGATCCAAATTCACCATTCACCTCATGATTTTTTTCTACAACCTTTCCAGAACCTAATCTGATGAAAACTCTCTCAAAAAAAAAAAAAAAGAATGATAATAAAAACGACCTATTATAATGCTTCATCTTCCTCTTTCACACGTGTGGTACTCATTACTGCATCATAATTCACTACTCTTCTTCTATTTCAACAGACTGCTCTCAATTCGACCTTTCATTCATACCCCGTCTAAAAAGAATCCAACTGTTACAGCGTCTCTTCTCTCCATTCTCTTCATTCGCCTTCATTGCATCCATCAAGAAATGCCTTTAATTGCATCTCTTACCTAAAAAAATTTAAAAGCCCAGTTTGCTATGAATGTTCGCTTTCCATTAACCATTCTTTTTTTTCCAACTTCAGTGCCAACTCACCCTTCTCACCCCTCCCTCTCAAAGCAACCATCACACTCTTCTCCCTCCAAGCTTCCCCCTCACCTTTCTCAAAAACTCTCCCCTAACCTTTCTCCCTCTCCCACCATTCACCCCCCCTCACTCACCCTCCTCAAAGTTGCCCCCCCCTCATCCACAATGCTGCCTCCTTCCCCTGCCCTCTCACCTCCATCTCAACTGCCTTCTGCCCCTTCTCCTCTTCCCCAGCACCACAGAGCCTTTTCTCCTCCTCATCCACCCACCTCCCCAGGTGTGTGTGTGTGTGTGTGCGTCCTCCATAACTGCAAAACCGTAAAAACCTAGCAGCCTGAAACTTTGCATACCTACTGAGAAAATTCCAAGAAAATGCATGACTGAAAATTGGGTGTTTGGGTTAAAACACCCCTTTTGAAGATAATGGCCGAAATTAATTATATCCTTTACCAGGCATATTCTCGGTCACCGCTCTCTTTGTGTTCTTGAGGCGTATCCAAGGTAACCTCGATGGGGTCTTAAAACCGCCATGTTTTTTGACCTGCTCAACCATGCATTGACATGGAACAGGCCGCAACAATTTCTTTACGGTAATGTTTTTTTTTTTCCACTTTCATCAGACATATTATTGAATGCCCATTCATCATAGCTACGAATTAATGCGTACATTGCAATGCATAGAAACGCCCGGAGACGTCAGCGTTCGTCGTTTTATTTCATTTCAGCACGTGATCATCGTAAGAATTTCTTAAACTAAGCAGAATTTCAAAATTTAAGCTCCAGAATTGAACTTACAAGCAGTTGCAACTCTTAGAAAAGTGTTAATTTGTCCAATTCGGACATATTTCACGTTTTGGGGACTCCGGGAGGTGTATATTTACTCTTCCGTTTCGGTAATTGCTAATTGCGTGCCAAGTGACCATTACTTGTCAAACCTTTCGGTGGAGTGCTTAAGCCAGCACTCTACAATGTTCGCACTGTCACTGAACACTGTACGTCGGTCGACTTGAACAAAGTTCAGGGGTCACTCGCATGCGTTCTTAGCCACGTGTTGTTCTGCGGTGCAACAGGCGGTGGCTAGCTCGCTGAAAATGTGAAATTTTATTTTCCACAACATTTCCCCTTTTTGTACAATCTTCCATTATACAACCTGTCAATTCGGCATAGATAAATACAAATAAAAATTAAACATTTCATTTTGAAAAAGTTTCTTTAAAGTTTTGCCTTGGTGAAGCCCATTGGTGTGCGGTTAAGTTTCAATGGCTATACCACGGTTCTTTCCAGAAGGTAGGAAGTCAAAATATATTATTTTATCACAATGAGTAAAAAATGTTTTCAGTTATGATATAATGAATTGCCATATCATGGCAGGAAAGCCGAGAGGTAAGCATGCCTGCGATGTGTAGCCTGGATTTGAATCCTGACCCAGCTATAAACGATCATCCCAGTGTTTCACAAGCAAGATGATTCATCAATGCGTGTGCCATCGCTCGGATGGATGATAAACCAGCCGTCACATCTCCGGGAATATATATATATATATATATATATATATATATATATATATAT
>BROF01002228.1:124840-139114 GCA_024346535.1 Eptatretus burgeri | reverse complement strand
TTTTTGAAATTTGTTGTTCAGTGTATTCAGTGCCCAACTGTGTCTGCAAACGTCCTCCTGCAGTTGGGTTACTTTCTTTAAGAGGTTGGTGGCAGGATTTGCAGTCTGACCACTGTAAGTAAAACCCTTCACTCTGCAAAACACAAGAAAAATGCAAAGAAAATTGAAAACTCACTCCATGGGAGTACCTCCTTTGCAGCTGCACTTCGCAGGGCAGCTCACAAGATGATGGGATTGGGACAAATATTTCAGGACCCCTACTGTTTGATGATAGGAGGAAAACCACAGGATAATATTCCTGGGTCAGATTGCGGTTGTGTGTGTCGAGGGGGATGCTGTGGTGTCTCACACCAGATGGTGGTCTCCTTGGCAGTGATTCTTCCGGTGGCAGTAACTCTTCTGCCGAGGAATACAACTTCAGGCACCATAAACACACATTTCTCACATTTCAGTCTGAGTCCTACTTTGTCCAAACGACGCAGGACTTCCTCCAGGTTACTCGGGTGTTCTGCGGTGTTGCAACCCGTGTTCAGGATGCCATCCTGGAACACGACAGTCTTTGGCACAGATTTCAATGGACTCTCCATGTTTCTCTGAAAGATGGCAGCTGCTGAATGTATTCCAAAAGGACAGTGACTGTAGATGAACAGCTCCTTGTGATTGTTGATGCAAGTGAGTTTCCTTGACTCCTCATCCAGCTCTTGTGGCATGTTAGCACATGTCAGATCCAACTTGGTGAATGACTTTTCACCAGCTCATGTCGAAAACAGGTCATCTGCTTTGGGCAGTGGATACTAATCCTGCATGGAGTGGTGATTTATGGCCACCTTGTAGTCCCCACAGATACTCACTGCTCAATCACATTTCAGGACCAGAACAATTGAACTCAACAGGAGAGATGACACCCTCACTCTGGAGTCTCTCCAGTTCTTACTCAATCTTTTCCCTATATCAGGTCAGGTCAGGTATGGGGCGTGAGCTGGAGCAGCGCATCGCTGCATCCAATTTCCGATGGTACTCCAGGGAACTCCATCTGGCCATCCCCCAGGCAGATGCCTGGCCCATCCCCATCTCCTTGAGATGCTGATAAACCTGCAGCAACCACAAGGCACGTGGTCGGCCCGTTGGCCACCTCCAGTCACAAGGCTCCCTCGCCGAGAGAATCTAGTGAGCAGGATCAGCGTCAGGAAAACGAGCCACATGTCCAAACAGCCGCAGCTGACGCTCACGGACTGTGCAGGTAACAAATCTCATTTAAGTCTCTCTCAGCAACCGATTGTTGGACACAAAGTCCGACCAGCAATAGCCAAGGATTCTCCGAAGAGACCTGGTACCAAAGGAATTAAGTCTCCATCTCAGATCCCCGGTCAGAGTCCAAGTCTCACACCCATAGAGCAAGACTGGAAGCACCAACGACCTGAAGACTCAGACTTTCGTCCTCCCGCACAGGTACCGACAGCGCCACACCCCATGATCCAGTGAATCCATGACTTCCCAGGCCTGACCCAGATGTCTGTTGACCTCTGGCACACAGCCAGCAGATATATGAATATCACTGCCATGGTAAGTGAATCTCTCCACGACCTCAACATCCTCACCACAAACAGGTACAGACAGGATAGCAGCATCCAAGATGTCATTGCAAGACTGGATCTTAGTTTTGACCAAGGAAATCCGTAATCCCAGTGGCTGCGACTCCTCATTCTGCACCTCGAGGGCCCCCAAAAGGATATCTGGAGTCTCCGCAAAGACGACTGTATCATCTGCGAAATCAAGGTCAAAGATCTTGAGATTCCCAAACAATGCACCGCAGCTTGATCACTCCGACATCCTCCCCATAATTCAGTCCATACAAGTGCTGAAAAGTGAGGGGGCCAGTACACACCCCTGACGAACCCCAGTAATAACTGGAAATAAGTCAGAGATGGTACCACCACATCTCACAGCACTCTAAGTACCAGAGTATAGTTAAGACATGAGATCGATTAGTTTTGGTGGCACCCCATGAAGACCAAGTATCCTCCAGAGGGCATCCTGATTCACTGAATCAAACGCTTTACAGGGATCAACATAAGCTGCAAGCAGCCCCTGCCGAAACTCTCGTCTGCGTTCGGTGAGGACCCTAAGAGCAAGAATACGGTCAAACCTTGACCTCTTTGGTGTAAAGCCTGACTGCTCTGGACGCTGGTGCTCAAGCAGATGGTGGTGAACTCTCTCAAGAATTATCCAAGCAAAGACCTTGCCCGGCATTGAGAGCAGTATCACCCCTCGGTGGTTGTTGCAGTCTTGGCGATCACCCTTCCCTTTCCAGAGAGGGACAACAAGGCCCCTCTTCCAGTCAGTTGGGATGATGCCTGTGTTCCAGGCAGAGCACAGAACTGCATGCAATGACAGGAGTACAGCATTTCCACCAGCCTTGAGAAGTTCAGCATGGATGCCACAGATCCCTGGAGCTTTGCCCCATTTCATCCGGTTCACCGCAGCCTGTTTCCACAAAGGAAGGTGGATCACAGTTGATTGGAGGGTCAACAACAGGGATTGTGACACCCCTGACGTCCAACTCGACAGCTGGTGAATCAGCCTGGTACAACTGCTCAAAGTAACTGGCCCAGCAGGCCTTCACTTCAGACTCCTCTGTCAAGATCCCCCCACCCTCTGCTCTTACTGCAGTACACCAAGGGATGGGCTTGGATGAACACAATGCACGAATTCCCCTGTAAGCAGGATGAGACTCACTTGACCACAGGTGATGCTCTACCCCCTCACAGATTCCTCACACATAGGCCTCCTTGTCCACCCTCAGCACACGTACAGTTTTACGCCTCAGCTCCCTGAACAGCTGAGCTCTGCCATTCAACCTGGCCCTGTGACTCTGGACAATGGTATCCAGTGTCCCTTGAGAGACAAAATTCATCTTCGCCCTCCACTGAGTTCCAAGGCATCTACTGGCAACATCAAGGACAGTGGTCTTGAAGGCACTCCACAACTCTTCAGGATCCCCCAAGGCACCCAGACCCCCAAATCTCCACTCAGCCGGGAAGCAAACTCCTCAGTTATCCTCTCATCCTTGATCTTGCCAACATCCAGCCTCGGCTGGGATGGTACCATTCTCCTGGATTTAAGGTGCAACTTAAGAGTTGTTACAACAAGCCGGTGGTCAGTGTTGAGGACCTGAGCACTCCAGTTGACCCGGTAGTTCTGGATCATGCTCTCGCGACCATCAACGAGCACATTGTCAATCTCCTTTGCCACACCGCCAGCATTGGAATACCAAGTTCAGCGATGAGCTTTTGGGTGCTGAAACCATGAACAATGCAGCTTAGGATTGTGAATTCTTGCTTAATAAGAAAGACTTCTTGAAAAGTCAAGGAACTTAGTGCTATTCTCGTTCACAGTTCCAGACACATGGGTACCAACACATGTCTCATCACCATCCCTATCAGTTCCAGTCGATGTGTTGAAATCCCCCAAGACTGGAAGTGTATCTCGCCTTGGGCACTGATCAGCCACAGACTCGACTGTGTCACAGAATGTATCTTTCACGGTGAGATCACTCGCCTCAATCAGAGCATAAACAGAGACCACGGAAATGACACCCAATGAGTGATGAATCCTTGGTCACATAATATGCTCGTTGACCGGCATTAGCTCAATTATCATTGGAATCAGCTTATTGGACACAGCCACAGCAACTCCTTGGGCATGGGAACCATCAGAACGACCAGATCAATAGTCGGTGTAACCACCCGCCATGATCTCGCCGCAATCCGGTCTCCGAACCTCAGAGTGCTGCAATACCGATGTCCAAACGCTTGAGCTCAGATGATAAAAGAGACAGGTGGTCATCCTCTCTTCGTGATAGGACATTTCAGGCACTCACTCGAAGGGACCGCCTCAGGTTAACCCAAGGAGACAGCCGTCTGGTGGACGACACCTCAGCACCACTCCGACACACTCTCCCACAATCTGACCCATGAATGTTACCCCATGGTTTCCCTCCTATCATCAAAGATTGGGGGTCCCGAAGGCTTTGCTCCAATCCTGTCATCCGGTGAGCTGCCCTGCGAAGGGAAGCTGCACAGGAGGTACTCCCACGGAGTGGGTTTTCAGACTTTTTTATGCTTCTGGAATGTTTTGCGGAATGAAGGGTTTTACGGTGGCCGGAGTGCAAATCCTGCCACCAACCTCTTAATAAGAAGTAACCCAACTGCAGGACGTCTACAGACACAGTTCGGCACTAGATATGGATGGCCGTTGGCTGACAAGGAGCTCCTCCACCCTTTGAAATACCATGCTATATCTCTATTTAGCCATATCACTCAATGGTGAAGAATCACTTCAAAATTCACCTCTATCAAGTTGCGTTATTTTGAATTGGTGGATTATGCAAATTCTGTGATTCATCCAGTTATTGTTCTGTTGTCCAAGAATGCAACTGTTGTTTCCGATCCTGCATTTGAAGTTGTCAGAAATGCGTCTCCACCTCAAGTTTCTGTACCTGTTCTCGCTGCCAGTCCGGTGCATTTGTCCATGTCACCTAAACCTTTGCCTGTAAAAACTCCTTTGCATAGGTCCTCCCATGTATCTAAACATCCAGACCGGTTGGATTTGTAATTAAAGGGGGACATATTGTAATGTATTGCCCTTCCTTGGGTTTGACGTGAGTGCCATGTGCGCATGCACGACACACGAGACTGGTAATGGAGCTGAGTGTTGTCAATAAAACCTTCGTGAAGTTGACTGCATCGTGTTCAGTCTGATTGTTTGTACATCACGACACTACAGACACACTGACACATATACATTGCCTTTTATTAGTATAGATAAATATTCAGTTTGCAGATATTGAGAAAAGGGAGAAAAAAAGAATAGAATACAGGAAGTACAGACAGTAGGAAATTCAATTGAATGAGATCGAATGTGGAGTAAAGAAATAAAGTTTTCTTTGTTTGTTTTTTATTTTTTTTGAAGTGAGGAGGAGAAATAGGATAAAATTGAGGAGGTGGAAAGTACAATATTTTGGAATAAAGAAACAAAATGAGGAACATGGTGACAAAAGGGACACATCATTTTCATAGTGGCTATCCGAGGAGTCCGCCTTGGACAACTTGAAAACAAATATGACAAATACAGCACAAGAGGGTGTTATTTAAAACGTAAAATTGGATGGAAGCACAAACAGCAACACATGGATTAAGATGTAACAAAAAAATAATACACGATGAATCCTGTTCGAAAAGCTTTAATGATGTGAAAGCGGCAGCTGCAGATTCGACCAACATGTGGAAAAATTCCCAAACCGGAAGTTATTATAGATCTGTGCTTGCATTTTAACAAGCATTTTTATATTTTTATAGATCATTTTTATATTTTATAGATCATTTTTTTATAGATTTTTTTATTTTATAGATCATTTTTATTGATCTGTGTTTGCATCTTCAGGGCTACGTGTTGTCCGTTTGGGGGCTATATTTTGGGTGAGGTAAGTCATCCGTGTGTCTGTCCGTCCGGAGCCTCGACTCAAAAATGCTCGAACGATTTCCTTCATATTCAGCACATGTATGCAATGATATTTAGGTATGAAACACGTCAAATTATTTTAGGATTACAGCTCAAGGTTTTGGGTCGCACCATTTATTTCCGAATTTTGGCAATTATTTTAATTATTTCACAAGGGAGAACAGTCGAAGATTGTGAGGTATATGCTTTCGGGAACCATTGTTGGTTTTATACAATGCACACTTTATCATCTCCATGACCAACACACAACTTGGAATGATTTATTTATTTTATACACGACCATCTCAACTGCGAAGCCGCACCTTTTTACCTCCGCAACGAAGGTGGACGGAGGTTATGTTTTCACTCCTGTCTGTCTGCCTGTCTGTTTGTCTATGAACAGGATATCTCAAAAAGTTATGGACAGATTCAGAAGAAATTTGCTCGAGAGGGTTGGTGTGTGACAAGGAAGAATTGATACGATGTTGGTGAAGATTCAAATCCGGATCCAGAACTGAGAATTTTTAAAAGTGATTCTTCACCATTGAGTGATATGGCTAAGATGATATATAGCATGGTATTTCAAAATTTTGTGTACGAGTTATGACAAAACTTAGTGGATGACTTGGTTCGGTGACGAGAACAAGCCAATTTCATTTTGGTTGAGGACCGAATCCAGATCTGGCCTATCAGTGGTGTACAAAACGTAACCCGTTCAGCCTTGTGGAGGTATGCGCTCTACCGAGTGCCATTCTAGTTAGCCCCTGTTGGATTTGGTCCGAAATGGAGGTTTATGGATTGTGGCTCGTCTGTCCGTGTGCAGCCATATCTCGGATATGTGTGGACCAGTTTTGTTAAAACTTGGCACTAAGACAATACATGATGGTATACACGTGCATATCATTTTGTTTTACGATTTGATCAAAGATGGCTGACTGGTGGACTGGCGCCTATTTTAGTTGGATAAAAAAACCCGGTATTGAACACGTCTTCGACTATTTCTCGGACATGCATTTCCTGATCTTGCTCTTTAAAAAAAAATAAAAAACATTTACACCATGAAGCATCTTTCATGAAAATTAAAAAAAATTCTGATTAGTCTTTTTTATTTCACCCCAACCACCTTTAAGTACAGCACAGTTTACAAAAACTGATCAGACAGCATTTTCAACTGAATGATATTTTTCTATTGTCTACAGTTACAGAATTTATTTTATACATAGATAAATATTTTAAAATGTTGACTGTTTGTGTAATTCAGTATGTCCCTTCTGTGAGAAATTTGCATTCCCAATCAAAAACATCATACATGTCACGTGACCACTCAAGTCAGTTGAGCATGTACATAAATCTTGTAAATATGGGTCAGCCCTTTAACCCCGTACAACAAAATTACTAAAACCACGGGGGCCATGACATTTTATGTCTTTTTCTCGTTGTTTATACATGATCTAAGGCTCATAGTGGAGCTGCCACACACACACACACACACACACACACACACACACACACACACACACACACACATCAGACAGATGAGCAAACGCAACACAACATAAGACTGTTAGACAAGACAAACACAGCCACTGAGTTTGGGGGAAGTGCCATCACTTTCCAGGGTACTCAGAGTGCCAGCGATGTCACAACAATGACGCCTCTTTTCTCACCACGTTCAGTGGGGCATTTCCTTCGGAGGAATTTCTTCCTCCTCGTGGATGCCAACCAATGTGGATTGGTCCATACTCTTATCCTTTAAAAACATCAAGCAAGGAAGCCGCACCTCCCAGTTATAAAGTCTTTGGTATGACTCGGCCGGGGTTTGAACCACTGACCTCCCAAACTCTGAGCGTATGCTCTCAGCATTACTATTAAATTATTTATTTATTTTATACACAATGACCACAAACACACAAAGGTTACTTATTTATTTATTTTCACCACAATCTCCACTACTGACACACGACCTTTGATTATTTATTTATATACACTCTACCATCTCCACTACTGACATACCACCTTGAATTATTTATTTCTATACATACTGTATACACTTTATATCTGATCACCGCCATGTTCGTACGACCTTGAATTTATTTATCTCTATGCCCTTTGCCATAACCACAATCAACACACAACTTTGAATTATTTACTTATTCATATAAACTTTCCCATCTCCACTACCTACATATTTATATTTGGTTGTTTAATTGTAAAATCTACATGGGCAATTTTAATATGCAGTTGGGGGTTGTGTCATCGATGAGGACTTTCATCCTTGTTGTGATTATTATATTCGTTGTCATCATTAAGTTGTTGAAGATTGATGTGGGGATTTTTTCCCATTCTGTAACTGTCATGACATCTTGGCCAAGCTGTTGGATTCCAGGTACGAAGACCATCTTCCTGCCAACAGCTTTGAATCTGAGCAATCGCATTAATGGCCAGTTTGTATGCGATAACATAACGAACCATGTGCATGCTCCGATATATTGACATGTAAATAAACGTGTGTATACTGTACATAAATATTTATTTATATTGTAAAATCGTGAAGAGATAAAAAATACTTTGGAAAAGTAACAGCTTTGATAATTTCATTCCCGAATGTTTTTGGTTACACCATGGAGTAATTGGTCACCATAGAAGGTCCATTGTTATTATTTTTACTGATGACAAAAAATGTGAAAAAACCCATTTATAATCATAACAGTAGTTTGTATGATATTCTTGCAAAACTGCAAATAATCAAATGTGCCACTCCTTCAAAAACAGTTTTATAATCATGACGTGATCGGTTTGATACTGTGCGCTTATCTGACATGCAGTAATGCTTATTACCAACTTATTATTACTGCTGTTGATGCTTATTATACACTTATTATACACCACCTTATTTAACAAGCTACATTACTTATTTGTGTCTGTTGTTTGTGTCCTTTATGACATCCTGAAAAACAGTAAATTTCCGGTTTTGAATGATTTTCAATTCTGGTTGACTGCCAGATAGACCGAGTAAAAATATTATCTCATTCCTCTCTGCACATGTACGATCGGGACAAATTCAGAACCAAAGTACTGCTAAACTACATGTTCGTTTTCTGATTCATGTTCCGATTTCTGTTCAAAATATAACATTCAATTCAAATAAGTTGTTCTTCAAGCATAAACTGACATTTGTGGACAGAAAGACAGACAAAAAGACAGACACAAGTGAACCCATTGCTTAACCCAATTTTTGTTTCACATGTGTGTGGTCACAATATATAATTCATTCTGTGCCATCAAGCTACGTGATCATGCAAATTATGATAATGCTTATACATCATACAATATGTTACTAAGCCGGATATCCCTTTCCATCATTATTTATATGTTTATATATTTGTCGTTGACTTATTTATTTTCTCATTAGTTTGCAAATGTGATCACATTTACAGCAGAACTGAGAGGTGCCTTTCATCGCACCATTCAAAGTCCATCTTGGCTGGTTTGGAGGTTGGACATGGGAGGGTTCGATGGGTTACAACGGCTTGACCTCGTACGCCGTGTCCAAATTGCTCTCAGGAGACTCAATAAAAAGTTTCACGGTAACAGAACAGAACGGTACTCTTCCTCGCTGAGCACCCCAGTCACATGCTCATGTGGTCCTGTGGGTCGTCCGTCACCCCAGCCTGTCAACACAGTTCAGCACAGTGCATCGGTCACGCGTGGCCCACCTGGCTTTTGCTGACCCTTTCCGGTCGGCTCGAGCTGCAGCTCTTTGCTCTGCTCGAATGTCGTGCCGCCTCATCGCCTGGGGATTTGCCCCGTGGCACTGGCCCACAGTCAGCTGGTGTCCGGCCATTGTACAGGGATGTGGGTCTGTGTGGGTCACAACCACGGCATTTTGTGGATGTGAACTGTTATATCTCGCGTTTAACCTGTTATGCCAGTTCCAAAACAAAAATTTTCCCCAACAAAACAATTAAATAAATTGATTTGCATTACCAATTGAATTGGGAAACTGCGACACCAATATTACTGCACATGAATAGTATCAAGCTGTTTGGTTGTAATAGTATCAAGTGGTTTGGTCCTTATATTAACAAGTTGTTTGGTTCTGATATTATCAACTTGTTTGGTTCTAATATTATCAAGTTGTTTGGTTCTGATATTATCAAGTTGTTTGGTTCTAATATTATCAAGTTGTTTGGTTCTCATAGTATCAAGTTGTTTGGTTCCAATACTAGCAAGTTGTTTGGTTCTAATGTTATCAAGTTGTTTGGTTGCTACTTGTAGGAATATTCGGGTATAGGAACAATTTCTCATAGAATGAAGAAACCAACTTTGGGCCTAATGGAATAAAGTATACCAATAATGGTTCTTTGTGCCAATTTCCTCGATTGTTGCCATTGTCAAACAGTTTTTGTGTTATGCAATATATTGGTTTGGTGTAATAAATCCTTTGTTATCAATGACTGCACTGCACCTTTTCATATTTTTTTCAGACATTATTTGGATGAGATCACTATTTCTTCCAAATTTATTTTAAATGTAATTATTTTTTTTGTATCGGAATAAAATCCCTCCAACCCCCAAAATAAATTTAAATCAACAAATTTACTTGAAGCGATTTCTTACCTGCATATTAAATTGGTTGTGAAAAAAATGCTTCTTCGCATTTTCATGGTTTTGGAACGCAAGTGAACATCAAGAAGGGATCATGTGTGAGTCCAATGGATGCCCAGTGTTGAAGGCCCCTCGAAGGTGTTGAAAGGCGGAGCTCCCTAAGGCAGGGTCAAATAAACATCACTCGACTGCACCGCCTCCCCAATCGTGAGAGAGAGACAGAGACAGAAAAAGAAACGAACAAAGGTAAGGAAGAACATTGCACTAATGATGCAAAGACGATATCTCAACATCTGAGAAGAAGAAATAGCAACCCATATGTGTGACTGAATATGTCATGGAAGTTTAATGATAATGTGAAAGCAAAATCATAGGACAGGCTTGTTAGTGTTCATATCTGAACAGCTCGCTCATGATGCAGGCAACTCAGGTTCAAATTCCATCTCCCATATGTGCTTGACCATTGTCTATTAATGTCCTTGTAATTCATTTTAAAATACTGTATATGATAATTGATTCATATCTTGGCACTGAATGTGATTGATGTACGATTCTTACACGAGCCTTAGATCAATGTACAAAAAATACATTTTAAGAGGTGAACAACATACCACAATACACTCTTGGAATGTTCGCACGCACAGTTATTGAATTTACTGGGGAAAAGAAGAGCCCCGATAAAGATCACGGATAGTTTAAGCAAGTTCGCAGGTTTGAAAATCTGCAGCAATTTCAGATCCTCTCGGGCAATTTGCGTTGCTTTGTGACTGTCTTAAAGTCTGTGGTTCAGAGCCATGCATAATCCTCGTCTAATTTGTTTGAATCATAATGCATAATCATAATCTTAAGGGTTTGTTTTAGATATAACTTCTTGCATTGTCTCTACAAATCTAAAGTGCTCCTGTTTATCCTCAAGCTTTAAAACGCAATATAGGTAAACAGTTAATTGCAATTTCACTCTCCATTGCGGGCTAATTACGAGTGGTGTTCAGAAATATCTGTGAACGAGATACAATTAATTTAAGACTCTTCAACGTTTTTGTATTGTCCAAAATAGAAGTATATAATTAGTAAGCAAAACATAAAAGTATTTTATAGTTGTTTGGCTGAGTCGTTAACGACTTGTTTCTTTCACCATTGACTGGTGTAGGTTTGATTCTCATGGCTGCTCATTCTTGCCAACCTGCAATTGGCAAGCATGTCAGTCGGATAAAAGTCTAAGTAAAGGTTGGGGTTGGCTTACGCCAATGGACAATATAAACTGGATTTATTTTCTTTTACCAACTCGGAGCCAATAGGAGTATGTTAACCACCATATGTAACAAGGTGCAGCTGATGTTTCAAGCATAACCCCTTCATCAAAATGATAGCCCTTAACATGAATCGAGGGAGGTCTTTCTGCAGCAGTTGGGTGAACTAACCTGGTTTACAGGAGAAGGGTGGTGGGAGGAAGTGGAAGTTGAGTATAATTTGCACCTCGCTGTAAAAAAAATATATATATATATTTTTTTTGCATCTTGGACACTTTTGTGTCTTGTTGGATGCCGCAGGAAGATTAAAACTGACAGCAGGTTAAAATTTACTCACCACTCCATTTATTTGGTCTTAAAGGAAGTGCTGATTATTATTTTATTTTTTTCAGGGAAGCAAATACAGGTTATCAGTATTTATGTTGAGTGTGTTTTAAACGCCGATGCGATGGACACATTTTCCAAATATGAACTCTGTTTTTCTCATAAAATAGAGGCTGAAAATAATAGTAAAAAAACAAAAACATTTGCATGTAACATTTAAGAAGAGCAGGCTTTTGTAATTATTTGGAAGAAAAATTTGGAATGGTACTAACTAAGCAGGTGTGCGCATGTGTGCTTGTGCAAAACCAATCATTATCACACGCATGCAAAGTGAAAAGCGGGGTTAAGCAATTGATTCACGCTCTATCTGTCCGTCCATCCATCTACCAACATCAGTTTATGATCGAGGAACAACTTGATTTCAATTGAATGTTAAATTTTGAACATGAATCAGAACATGATCTGGAAAACAAAGCTGTGATTTAGCTGTATTTTGGCTCTGATTTTGTCCTGATCGCACAGTTGCAGAGTGCTGTGATAATATTCTTACTTTCTCTGTCAAACAAAATTGAAAATCATTCCAAACAGGAAACTTACTCTTTTTAAGGTCGTCATAAAGGACACAAACAACGTCAAGGTTTAAGGACGTTAAGGTTGTATAAATAATTTATTTATACAACCTTGAAAATCTTTATTTTATTTAAATTGAATTATATACTTGAGTACTGTGGAATGCAAATCGCCTTCTTCGCACTTCCAAAACCATTCAGTTCTGCAGTATAGTACTTGGACATATTAAAACAGGTCGTGTATAAGACTGCTTGAATGGTGATAAACTTCTGGAATTTTTTTATGACTTTTAAAATTATTATTTTATTTCAATTTAGCTATATACTTAAACATTGCCCAGGGTAAAGTGTTCCATTTGCCCCATGTTTTGATGAACATTTACATTTAAAGTGGCACGTTTTATGCGGAATAAAAATAGGAACTCCGAATCTCCAAATGATGATGTCATATGGTACTTGTACTTGCAGAACATTAACTATGTTAGTGCTGGTAACATAAGAACCTATATTTGAGTCTTGCGATGCCATAATTTACCGTTGGAAGAGAAAATACAAGGAGCTTGGACAATACTTACTGGCAATTAGGAAGAAATGAAAGACGAAACAGAAAAAAAATGTTTGAAGTTTTTGTTTTTTTTTATTCAAGACAGAATAAGGAAATAGAAAAATAAGCAGAGAAGAGGTAAGAAAGGCTGGCAAAAAACATTTAAGAGCACCTCCCTTAGTATTAGCATATTCTGGTCTGACAGGATGGTGCGGAAGTAGTGCATTTGGTTTGATTCCCAACCTGACTATAAACGATCATCCTGGTGTTTCTCAGGCAGGCCATTGAATCACAGTGTGCCGTCCTTTGTGTTGAAGTTAAGCTGGGCATCCTTTGTACCATCATTCGTTGGTCGCCATTAAAGATCCCAGCTGTGTTTCCTGAAAAGTAGGCAAGTTATCACCGGCACCATGAAACAAATTTCCAATTTCTTCCCCATACCAGCTGCATTCGAATGTCAGGCCCAGTGTGACCACTCCTCATTTTCATAAATTCCAAGGTGAGCCAATGAAAAAAGCCAAGAATTCACAAGGTTTCGGAAAAGCGATGATAATAGAAAACCGATACGCCAAGAAAACCTATAGAAAACCAAGACGCCAAGGTGAACAACGAATAGCCAAGATCTTGTGAAAAAAAAGCCAAGGAGTGGTCACACTGGTCAGTCCTGGCCAACTGGTTTGTGATGGAGTTCCACTAAAAACGTTCCCCATCACACCCCACAATAAGGTGGAAGCAATTGTGGCAGTAGTACAGTTTAGTTGAAGCTGTAGTAGGAAAAACCTGAACCATAATGGATAATCACCCCAGAGAGAGTAATCCACAGGGCATCACCATTGACCACCACCCTTAAGGCCCAGTCACACCTTGACGTTTTAGCAAGCTTATGCCGATTTTTGAAAAAATTGTCTAAAACGCTGGCACACGTCGAATATGTTATGGGTAAGTTTTGGAAACATTGAGAGCATGCTGAAAAACACTGCCATACGTCGTAGTACGCTGGCTTTCATCGTTGTACTTTGCGGTTGTCCTCAAATTTTAGCATGCTTGAAATTTTACGACTTATGCCAGCGTATGACTCACAAGTTCCGCTACGCTGGCCATAAGTTGTGGGCACGTTATGCGATCGTTGACACACGTCGACACACATTAATTGTAAGTTAATCATAAGTCGAAACACCTCGAGGTAATGTTTAGCGTACCCGAAACTTATTTCTAACCTATGAGTAACGTGTTGTAGGCATGTTACGCGATCGTTGACACACGTCGACACAAGTTACTTGTAAGGTACTCATAAGTTGAAACACGTCAATGTAATGGTTAGCATCAGTGTTCCAGACTCCCAGGTTTTTATCTTGCCAAAACGAAGTTTTTGCAAGATATTGTTGCGGATTCGCGCCCGCCGGCGTGCGAACGGCCACGTAACTCGAATCGCGGCACGTCGCCCACCGGACGGACAATCCCGTCGTGACCCTCTCGGACT
>BROF01002228.1:97699-112897 GCA_024346535.1 Eptatretus burgeri | reverse complement strand
ATATATATATATATATATATATATATATATATATATATATATATATATATATATATATATATATATATACATATATACACATATACCTGTATATAGTTATTGTTCTATTTTTTAACCAAGATATATGGCTCATAGTGGAGCTGCCACAAACACACACATGGACATACAGAAGAACATAAGCAGCAAAGCACAAGGCTGTGAGAAGAGACAAACACAGCTACTGAGCTTGGGAAATTGCCTTCAGTTCTGTGGCTACCAGCAACATCATGAGAATGCCACCGGTTTTCTCACCACATCCAGTGGGGCATTTCCAAAGGAAGAATTTCCTCCTCCCAATGGATGCTGACCTCAGGGATTCTCTGTGGTCTTATGGTTTTCAATGCTGAAGGTCAAGCAATGAAGCAGCATGTACAATATTTTTTAATTTTTTTCTTTGACTTGCCTGGGGTTTGAACCACCAACCTTCCAGACTTGGAGAGAACACTCAAACCATTACACCATCAATTTGGTCACCACAGCGTATTGCATATGTAGGTTAATTGTTTCACCATTAATGGCACCTCCTGGACTTTGGTAGGCCTCACCTCAAGCACAAGTCTTCAATAATATTTAGGCATGGTATTCAGGATGTAATGTCCTACTCAAATCGAAATTAAAATGCTTGGTTGTTGATGCCAATGACCTGCTATCGCTGACAGTATCATCTTACCTTGCCTTGTTGCCCCACTGTGTTATTTTCATCTTTGTTTAAAATTTCACCAGTATTGGCCTCACCCCTGTCCATACCCACAGTACACCACTTCAGATTTGACACCAATTGAAATCCCCCCCCCCCCCACTTTGAATTTGGTACCGATGCTGTGAATTGTGCATCATGGTTTCTATGCCACACCAATGCTTGCATCGTGAATTAATTTGCCATTTTTTTTCTGAAAGGTCCAGATAATATGGAAACGCACATTGCCCAATCACGTCCACCCCTTCGTTTCTGTTACCCTTGGTTTCCAAAGCCAGAGAGTAAACTCATGTCATATCCATTCTTTATAAAATATCTTCTACTCATGGCGTTTCCTTGATTATTTATCAGTACATCCTTGCCTGTGATGTTGCATATACACGTAAGTGTATGTGCAACATCACATTTGCGGCTCATGACATTAAATGAATTAGAATTCAGCAATTTGTATGCATTGGTTTTCTGTGCACAAACATCCCCAAAGAGCAATGTGATTCTTGGCAAACCTCTCCATCCATTAAAGTCAATTTTTTTTTTCAATTTCGTTCATAATATTTATGCTGGGAAGATCCGGTCCAATTTTCTCAAGGAGGTGATGAACCACACAAAACAGCAAATGTATCATCAATAAATCTGTTCCAGTATTGTTGGAGCCAATCCTTACCAGTCTCAAAAACCCAGTTCCCAGTGGGCAACCCCTCCTAAAACTCTTTCGACCCAAATTTTTTAAATGTCATGAACAAGCTTTGGTACATCACAATGATTAAGGTTGTGGTCAAGTTTCATCAAAATCGTGTGTGTGTGTGAGAAGTGTGAGAAAAATCGTGTGAGAAGTTGCAAGTGCTTGTGGATGGACAAGCAGATGACACACCATCCCATAAGCTCCTTGGAACTACGTTCCTGGTGAGCTAAAAAAAAATAGGGGCAATACCCCAGGGTGCTCACCTGGTAGTGGCTGCGTATGAAAACCAGGGAACCAATGGTAGGCATGGATAGCCCAAAAAATATTTAATGGGGAAGAAAGTAAGTACCTTTGGGTTTTTTTGATGCAATGAACAAACTTTGGTACAACACAGGTGATGAATCTTGTAGTCAAGTTTCATTGGAATTGCAGGTGTAGTTTCTGAGAAGAAAGCAAATACTTGTTTTTGGGGTAACCCCGTGAAGACACTCTTACAGCCCAACTCTTTTTTTGTTTTTTTTTTCAATTTTTTTTGTTGTTGTTGCCGTGAACAAACTTTGGTACATACTGGGCAATGAAGGTTCTGAAGTTTCATCAAAATCGTGTATGTAGTTTCAGAGAAGAAGTTGCAAATGTTTGTGGATGGATTGACAGACTTACAGGCAACGTGCCATCCCGTAAGCTCCCCGGAACGGCGTTCCAGATCATTTGAAGTTTATCAAAGAAGCTTGGGCCCCTCAACAGACCCCCCCCCCTTTACACATCTCCCCTCTCTCATAGGCCCTAATATTGTTGTGGTGCCGGGTTCGGTGGCGAGGACGACCGCCAGATGGAGCAGTTGGCGGTCTCCCACTGAACACGGGAATTGAAGGTCATCACTCCGGATAACTCCGAAGTCGACGGGTCGCTTAATGGACCGTGGATGCCAATATTTAGACCACGCAGTTAGGGTCTTTTTGTCTGAGTCCAATTTACCTAAATAGTCTGAATACGTTTCCAGCTACCAGGGAAACCACACCCTCGGCCGGCTTTGTCCGAACCGAGTTGCTATTACCGACTCAGATCTGGCGTAACCGAGCGGGAGTTACCAAAGCCGCACCGGTCCAAATAACAATTTACGGCCCAATCGTCCTCACTATAACTCAAACCCAAACCATGCTAGGCCAAAGAAAGAAAACACGGACAACGAACTGGAACATTTAACACGGGGTTTATTTATAATATGGAGGGAGACACAGAGCAGAGTTATCACGACTATCAGGCAGGCAAGGTAAAGTGAGCAAAAGCACTTACCAATTCTACTTAAAGACGGGCCACACACAGACACACACACACCCAAAAAGAAATGGACCCCGTGGGTCTTTATTCGGCCCCTCAGCTTATGAAGGGAAGGTGAGCTGGGGACCAGAGTCCTATCGGTACCTGGCCGCCTCGTGCGGTTAGGCCCATGACTGCACGTGTGGGACCCATGGTCCGTGGGAGTTTGGATGGCGAGCAGCCGAGACTCCAGGCTCGGCAACGATGATACGGCGCCCAATGTGGGGCGAAACGGGACCAATGATGACAAGCCCAGACATGAACCAATCGGCAGCAATGACGATCATCTGCACGAACCCTTCTCACATCGACCGACTGCCCGACCACTCCCAGAGGCCCCTCGCATTTCTTATATCAACCCTCCTGTTGGGTGGTGGATCGGTGGTAACTTTACCTCTCATTGGTCGTGATTCATGGGAAATCGCCATCTGAGGTAATCTCATTCTTCATTGGTTCGGTGTTGTCGTGGGAAAATCGCCGTCTGTCCCTGATTCGGCAAGGGACACGCCCTTGCCTTTCTGGGCGGGGTCTCAATCTGGACCGATGGAAGCTCCGCCTATATCTGTAGCCAGAACATGTGCGTAATGGTGTCGCATGCGAAGAAATGAAAGAACGGGGGGGGGGGGAACTGATGTACAACACACTAAGAAGGCACACTAAGACCAAGACTAAGAAAACACAAGACTAAGACTTTGCAGGCACACGAAGAAAACTCCAAGGAAGTGCAAGAGTGAAAATTGGATGATTGGGTAAATTAAAACATCCCTTTTGAAGATAATTAACTGCCTTATTTAATTATATCCTTCCTCAGGCGATCCTCGGCCACCTCACTCTCTGAGTTTTAAGGCATTTCCTGGGTAACCTTGCTGGGGTCTGAAGCCACCATGTTTTTTGGCCTGCTCAACCATGCCCTGACTTGGAACAGGCCACAACGATTTCTTAACGATAAAGTTTTTTTCACTTTTCTCATTATCGAATGCCTGTTCATCATAACTACGAATTGCTGGGTACATTGCAACGCTTGTACGCACCCGGAGACATCAGTGTTCGTTAATTTATTTCATTTCCACACATGCGATCACCATGAGTATCTCTTAAACCAAGGAGAATTACAAAATTTAAACTCCAGAATCAAACTTACAAGCAGTTCCGACTCCTATAAAAGCGTTCATTTATCCAATTCGGACATATTTGACATTTCATGCATCTCTGGGAGGTGCATGTTTAATGTGTTGCTAATCGCGTGCCAAACGAGCCGTTTCTTATCAACCGTTTTTTTTGAGTGGTTGCTTGAGTGCTTAAGCCACTTGTTGAGCGCTCTCGAAGCTGCTTGGTTGTTCGCTTCGGTAAAAGTACCCGTGCTCTCAATGGAACATCAATGAGACAGACGTACATTTCCGCTTGTGTTGGGCCCTGCGGTGCTGTGCGGTGGGTGCCTCGGAAGATGTCTCATCTACTGAAAATATGCAATTTTATTTTTACATGACATTGTTTTGTTTTACCTTTTTGTGCGATCTCCTTTAAATATAATCCACCCCTCACTTTGACATCGATGCATATCTAAAAACAACAATGTCCATCTGACCAGGTGTTTTTCATGATCGAGCTGTGAAGGCATAGAACATAGATCGACATTTTGTGTTCTGTGCCTTGATATATTTTTCAATTAAATTTCACTAATTTTCCACTTGAATTCCTCTTTCAAAGAACTCTGTGTGAAGGTATATCTTTGTGTTGGTCGCTTTTATGTATTTTATGCGTGTGTACATTTGCACGTGTGTGTGTGTGTGTGTGTGTGTGTGTGTGTGTGTGTGTGTGTGTGTGTGTGTGTGTGTGTGTGTGTCTGTTGTTGGTTGTCATCTCCATACGCGAGTTTCAAAAGGTGCAACGGATCCCTCCCAGGTCTCGAAGTATCCACAATTGTGTGTGTGTGTTGGTTGTTGGTTGTTGGTTATTATCCCCATATGCGGATTCCAGAAAGTGGAATGGAGTCCTCCAAGGGTGGGCTCAAAGTATCCATCTTCATTTCGGGAAGGGGTCACGGTTCATGCATCAAGCTGTGAAGTTTTCTCTTCTCAAAGTTTTGTGTCGAGAGCTCTCTTCAGGATCGGTACTGAGCCCAGGACAGCTTCCAACTGTAGTTCGTTTGTAATAATATTTCCAGGGATTCTTTTTAATTTCTCGGAAAGGTTCTTCGTTGTCATTCCCGTGAGGTTCTTCATCATCACTGGTACAACTTTCGCATTATTCAGCTTCCAGGATCTTTTCACATCATTCTTGAGATCTTGGTATTTGGTAATTTTCTTTATTTCTGCTTTGTTGGTCCAAAATCACTGGTATGAACACCTCAATTAACAATGCCTTCTTCTCTTTTTTTTTTGTACTTAAGTACGATATCTGGTCGCAATGCTTTGTTTTCGATGTTCACGCCCAATGGGATCATTAGGTCGGACGTGAGCAGAACTTCAATGTTTTCAGTGATTGCTTTTGGTTCATTTTCCCACAAATTTTTTGGAACTGGAATATCAAAGTTTTTGTAGATGTGCCAGTGGATTACTTTACAAACTCTGTTGTGTTACTGTGTTTCGCTGTTCTGACATGAGTTTTTTTTCATGTTCGGTCATTGTCACATATCATTCTCTTTGCTAACCTCACCTCCACCCCTGACCTGTCTTTTTTTTTCCTCCTCCCCTCCACCCCTCTCTCTCTCTCACTATATGTTCCCTCCCCACTCCCCCTCCCCGAATAAAATGCAGCACTCTCCTCCCACACCACTCACTCGCTCTGTGTCTGTCTGTCTGTCTCTCACATGCATGCACCTTTCCCTCCCACAGTGAATAGCAATGTTTGGTGAGGTGTCGCTCTCCCCACCTGCCCCCCTTTCTCGCTCTCTCCTCCCCCTTCTTCGTCCTCTCTGACATCCCAGATATGCGAGCTTGATGTGCGATTCAACCTCCTCTGTCTCAGATTCGTCCTCCTCAGGCCCCTGTCGATGAGGTGCCGCCATTCACCCTCCTCGTCCTTTGTGGTTGACAGGATCAAGAGGGCAGGATGACGCTCATGGAAGGAGTGTTTTTTTTTCCACAGAATCTCGACACCAACTGCTCATGAAATTTTCCTTTCTTTTCCCTCACGTTTTTGTTCCCTCCCTCACGAGCCTTCTCGGTCTTTTACTCATCTGCTCATTGCGAGCTTGTCTCATTCCTTTCTCCTTTCTGCTTCTCCTTCACATCAGCTTTCTTCCCCTCCTCCCACAAGCCTTTTCCCCCTCCCATTGGTCCACAGCCGATGGGGGCGGGTTGATGACATCACTTGTGGAAACTTCCACAACATTCTGAGGGAAATTTCTGTGAAGCCCATTCCCCGCCCTCGACGTGCCCAAAGGTGCAACGAGAGCCTCCAGCATCCTCCTTCATGTGGAAAATGCCCATTCGTACCGTTTTGCACTGCACAACGCCTGAGAGAAATGCTGCACCAAGCATCAAGCGCCATGAACATGCATGCAAAACGCGACACAAGCGTGCATGCGAGAGCATGGGTTACCAAGCAATGTTTGATTGGAGGGAACACGGAAAAGGAACCCTGCATGACCGGGGGATGACTGAACGGCCGCCGAATTGAAGGTGAGACCGATGGGGTGAAGGGGGTACTGTTGGAAGGATGTTTGATCGAGGGGAGATTATTGGTGGACCGTTGAAATGGGCCAATGGGGGTAATGGTAACATTTTACTCAGCATGTATCAGATGTGGTGAAACATTTTAATTGTGTAACACGCGGGCGGGAGGGAACCATCTTCGGAAGCTCGGTTACAACGTGCCTGGTGGAAGATATGCTTGAGAACTGTTTTTAATATGCGCGGCTCGTGGAATTTTATTTTATTTTGGCCGAGAAAAACCATGAATACACGAAGCACAGGACCGTGAATAGCGGGTCAGGTCAGGTAGGTCAGGTGCATGCGCTGCAGCAGCGTGTCGCTGCGTCCACTTTCCACCAGTATTCCAGGGGCCTCGCCCGTCTCCATCTCCTTGAGATGCTGATCAACCTGCTGCAGCCACGAGACACGTGATTGGCCCCCTCCACTCACGAGGTTCTGTTGCCGAAAGAATATGGTGAGCAGGATCAGCTGTTACGAATTGAGAAGCTTACTGCACTCAGCATTCAGGTCCTTATAGAACAGTTATATTGTTGCGAATCTGGAAACCATGAGCACACAACATTCAGGTTCCAATAGCTCAGTTATTTCGGTAAGTATGTGTTTTATAGATAGCTTCCTTCCCCTTGTCTAATGGGTGGATAAATGTAAATGCGCTGTGAAGTTATTTTGATAGTTAGGGTTTTTCTGTCGTTTATTCACACCACCAACAACAACTACAACAACGCCAGCATCGTTTCACCTTCACCTCGCTCTGCCCGACGCAATTATCCCCACACCAGTGACCACGAACGTGGTCGGGAATTCTCTCGGGACTCCGCCCAGAATAAGAGGGGTGGCTCCTCGGCCAATCAGGGGCTTCACCACCTCAGATCGAGAACAGGGAGGGCGGAGACGTCCCCCCCCACCCGAAACAGGGTGAATAAGTACGTGGGCACTGATCTCGATGAGGTACATCACATCTCGTGTCGATCGCATCTTGTGGGACATCACATCTCGTGTTGATCACATCTCGTGGGACATCACATCTCGTGTAGATCACATCTCATGGGACATCACATCTCGTGGGACATCACATCTCGTGGGACATCACATCTCGTCTTGGCTGGTCTTGGAGGGGGGACTTTTTATTGGCGTGGTGGTCGCCATTGGGGTGGTCGTCTTGCTGGGCTCGTCATGGTGGCCTTCTCTCGCCTTGGTCCTCGTCTTCGTCCTCCTCCTCTGCGGATCGAGCCGCTTGAAGACCACACGAGGCGGGCAGGTCCAAAATAGACCCTGGCCTTCAGCTCTACTATCCTCCGAGCTGAAGGCCGAAAAAAGGCGTCAGCCACTACTTCATGTGTGTGTGTGTGTGTCCGTGTGTGTGTGTGTGTGTGTGTGTGTGTGTGTGTGTGTGTGTGTGTGTGTGTGTCCGTGGGCCTGTCCTCTAAGTAGTAATTGTATAAGTGTTTGTGCTGTATATATTTGCATCGCATTTATTAATAGTCGGTTTAGTTCTGCTCTGTTTCCCCTTTCCCTATTGTAAATAAATATCCCATTTGTTAAATGTTTTTAGCTCGTTCACGTCTATTATTTCATTGACTGAGCGTGTCGCGTGCCGGGGAATTAGCTCGCCATTGCCGTTATAACGGGACAATCGGGACCGATGGTTCTCGGCGATTTAAACCGCTCGGAATCTCACACAGAACGAGCGCACGAAGCGGCTCGTTTCCGTACGGGTGCCGCCGAGGGTGTGAAGACTCGGTAGATCGCCACGTGGTCTCTGGGTATTTTGAGATTTGGCGAATAACCCTGTACCACGTGGTGGAAATATTGACACTTCACGGTCCAAAGCAAAGGACCCGTATTCTCCGGAGTTTTCCGGAGAAGTACGATCTGAATTCCGGGCGATCGGTCAAGCCGACTTGCGGCTCCATCTAGCGGTCATGCCCGCGGCCGATACCCGGCCCCGCAACAATATTGTTGTGGGCTGAGTATCGGCTGTGAGCACGACCGCTAGTTGGAGCAGCAGAGTCGACTCCACCGAACACCCGGAGTTCAGATCGTTACCCTCGGAAAATTTCGATAGTACGGGTCCCTTACAGACCGGGAATCGTCAATAATTCAGCCACGTGGGACAGGGTTATTTGCCAATCTTCAAAATACCTAGAGACCCACGTGGCAAGCTACCGAGGAATCCACACCCTCTACGGAGCTCGAACGGGATGAGCCATAACCGTGCTCAACCCGTGTGTAACCCGAGTGGATGGTTACCGAGGTCCTGTCAGTCCAAATGCACAACTACTGCAGCAACGGCCTTTTTAATTCTCCCAACACGCTCCGTGCTAAGCCAATGAAGGAAAGGACAGAAACGAGCGCAAACATTCAACAAATGGATATTTATTTACAATAGGGGGGAAAGGGGACACATAAAGGGCAGAGTTAAACCGACTAAGCAATACAATCATGGACAGCAAAAAGCACTTAACAATTCTTACTTATAGACGGGCCCACACACAGACGCACACCCAAGAGTTATGGACCCAAATGGTCTTTATTCGGCTCTCCAGCCGTGGAGGATAGTTCGGCTGGGAGTCAGGATGGCTGGCTACCTGGCCACGAGCGCGTGGCTGGACATCCACCCCTTCCCGGAGCTCCGGTCGCCAAAAGACGGACCAGGGCAGCTGGACGCAGACCAGTGCCAGCGGCAAGATGAGACCAGCGGCAAGATGAAACCAGCGCAGACTCAGCGGCAGGACGAGATCAGAAGAACCGGCGTAGACTGACTCGATGACTGTGCCGTCCCTTCTATTTCATCTCACCCCCCCCCTCCCGGGGTCGGCGGGGGTGGGGGGGACGTGTCTCACGTCACCACGCCCCTCATTCGCCAGGGGAAATCGGTCATCCTCGTGATTGGTTTGGGGGGGTGGGTGTCGGGGCGTCATGGTGGAATGCCCCTCAAACAGGGAGAGGAATATGGTCCTGCGTGGGCTGTGCTCATTGGCCGACTGCCGGGGAACTTGCTCGCATCTCCCTGATTTGGCGAGGGAGAGACCAAGCCCTTTTGAACTCCCCCCACCGCGAGCAGTATGGCGTCAGGATGGAGCGAAGGTGCTGTTGTCGGTGAAGGTCATGTAAAAATCCTATCTATCAGATAACTGCGCAGCGCACATACGTAATTCCCATTAGACACAGGGGATGGATTCTATCTAGAAACACATACTTATAAAACTACATATACACAGACGTATAATACATACGGAATAACTAAGCTACGGGGACGGCTGTCTGTCTGTATGCACAAGGCTTCCAAATTCGTAAAAATATCGGTAAGTGTGTGTTTATAGATAGAACCCATCCCTAGTTTAATGGGAATTAAATGTTCGTGCGCTGCAGTTATTTTCATAGTCAGGGTTTTCTTTTACATTTTTACACTTACAACTACAACAACATCTTCACTTTCACAAGGCAACACTCTGCTCGCGGCATTCTTCACGCGCTCGCCAGCAAGCGCGCGGGTGGGCGGAGTCTAGTATAGGCATGACGCCCCTCTTCAGCCAATCAGCAAGGAACGGGTGTCTCACCCGCCCCGTTTCCGACCCAACACGATCGCCATTATGCACGTGGCCAGAGGTGAGGAATTGGGCGGAGCCACAAACGCTTCCGCTCAGGACTCTGCCCAGAAGGGTGGGAGTTGCTCCGCCGACCGTGGGCTTGCCCAATGGAGGACGGCCAGGGAATCGCGTGATGGGTCTGACCAATGAGGAGGCGATTGTCCAGGAGAAAAAGCCCCTCCCCCCCCCCCCGAGGAGAAAATGTGGTTGTCTGGACCAGCGAGGAGAGAGACGGTGTGCTCGTGGCAGGAGCGGTCGCCAGTTCGAGGGATCGTGGCGTTTTGCCAAGCAGCGAGGATCGTGTGTTCGACATTCCTGGTGGGAGATGACATTCTCAGTCCAGGCATTTCCAACCTGGCATCCAAAGCCAGAGTCGTTGTCGACTAGGGCTCTGCAGATGGTCGTGGTCGTGGACTTTGGGTCGTGGGTTCAAGTCCCACCAGTGGTTCGGAGTCGGTGTGGCCGCACGAGGCAGACAGGTACCCTGGGTCGGCTCTACTGACTGAAGACCCATCAGGTCCATTTTCTTTTTGGGTATTTGTGTGTGCATGTATGTATCCTTGGGTCCTGTCTTTATGTAAAACTGTGTAAATGCTTTCTTTTGCTCATTGTACATTGCCTTGTTAGTCGTGATAACTCTGCCCTTACGTGCTCCCCTCGTTCCCTCGATTATTGTAAATAAATTCCCCTCTTGTTGAATGTCCCAGCTCGTCCTTGTCCCTTTCTACCATTGGTTTGCCGCACTGCGAACGGGAACTAGGAGGCCTCATTGCTGCCGAAATCGTGAAATCGGCCCGACAGGATTCTGGTACTCTCCGCTCGGGGTACGGCTCGGATCCAGCTCAGTAATGGCCTGGATCACGCAGATCCTGCCGAGGGTGAATTTCCCCGGTAGTTTGGACGATGTGGGTATTTAGGTAAATTGAAATTGGCAATCGACCCTATCCCATGTGGTCGACCTATTGGCAATCTTCGGTCCGATAAGGGACCCGTCGCCTCCAGAGTTATCCGGGGTGACGACCGATAAATTCTGGGTGTTCGGTGGAGCCGACTCTACTGCTCCACCTAGCGGTCGTACCCGCCACTGAAACTCAGCCTCACAACACAGCGTCAGGAAAACGAGCCATGTGTCCATACAGCCATAGCTGATGCTCATGGACTATGTAGGTAACAAATCTCATTTGAGTCTCTCTCAGCAACCGCTCATTGGACACAAAGTCCGAACAGCGATAGCCAAGGATTCTCCGAAGAGATCTAGTCCCAAAGGAATTGAGTCTCCATCTCAGATCCCTGGTCGGAGTCCAAGTCTCATATCCGTAGAGCAAGACTGGAAGGACCAAGGACTTGAAGACTCAGACTTCAGTCCTCATGCACAGGAACCGACAGCATCACACCCCATGATCCAGTGAATCCATGACTCCCCAGGCCCGACCCAGACATCTATTAACCTCTGGCTCACAGCGAGCAGAGACATGAATATCACTGCCAATGTAAGTGAATCTCTCCATGACCTCAATATCCTCACTACCAACAGATACAGATAAGACAGCAGCATCCAAGATGTCATTGAAAGCCCGGATCTTAGTTTTGACTCAGGAAATCCATAATTCCAGCAGCTCCAACTCCTCATTCAGCACCTCAAGGGCCCCCAAAAGGATATCCAGAGTCTCCGCAAAGGTCAGAGATCTTGACATTCCCAAAACGATGCACCGAAGCTTGATCTCTCTGACATCCTCTCCAGAATCCAGTCCATACAAGCGCTGAAAAATGTGGAGGCCAGTACACACCCCTGACGAACTCCAGTAACAATTTGAAATTAGTCAGAGATTGTATCACCACATTTCACAGTACTCTCAGTACCAGAGTTTCATTCAGATATCAGATTGATCAGTTTTGGTGGCATCCCCACGAAGACCATGAATCCTCCACAGGGCATCACTGAATCATACGTTTTGCAGAGATCAACATTGGTTGCAAGTAGCCCCTACCAAAACTCTTGTCTGCATTTGGTGAGGACCCGAAGAGGAAGGATACGGTCAATCATTGACCTCTTTGGTGTAAAGCCTGACTGCTCTGGACACTGGTGCTCAAGCAGATGGTAGCGAACCCTATCAATAATTATCTGAGCAAAGACCTTGCTGGCACAGAGAGCAGTCACCCCTCAGTACTTGTTGCAGTCCTGGCGATCACCTTTCACTTGACTGAGATGGACAACAAGACCCCTCTTCAAGTCAGTTGTGATGATGCCTGGTCCCAGGCAGAGCACAGAACTGCGTGCAATGACACGAGTTCAGCATTTTCACCAGCCTTGAGAATTTCAGCATGGATGCCCCAGATCCCAGAAGCTTCACACCATTTTAACTAGTTCACCACAGCCAGTGTTTCAACAAACGAAGGCAGGTCACAGTTGATTTGTGGGTCAGCAATAGGGATCCTAACAACCCTGGCATCCATCTCGACAGCTGGGGGATCAGCCTGGTACAGCCGCTCAAAGTAACCGGCCCAGTGGGCCTTCACTTCAGACTCCTCTGTCAAGAGCCCACCTCCCGCCACTCCAACTTCAGTATACTGAGGGATGGGCTTGGAGGAACGCAATGCGTGAATTCCCCTGTAAGGACGACAAGAATCGCTTGACCACAGGTGATGCTCTACCCCCTCACAGATTCCTCACACATAGGCTTCCTTGTCCACCCTTAATGCATGGACAGTTTTATGTCTCAGCTCCCTGAACAGCTCAGCTCTGCCATTAGACCTGGCCCTGCGACTCTGGTCAATGATATCCAGTGTCCCTTGAGAGACACAATTCTTCTTTGCCATTCGGTTCTAAGATATCCACTGGCAACATCAAGGATGGTGGTCTGAAGGCACCCCACAACTCCTTAGGATTCCCCAAAGCATCTAGTCCCCCCAAATCCCCACTCAGCCTGTTCGCAAACTCCTCAACGACCCTCTCATCCTTGAGCTTGCCAACATCTAGCCAAGGCTAGGATGGTATCATTCTCCTGGATTAAACCTGCAACTTCAGAGTTGCTACAACAAGCCTGTGGTCAGTATTGAGGAACTGAACACTCTGGTAGACCATGCAGTTCTGGATCATCCTCCAGTTGCCATCAACGAGCACATGGTCAATCTCCTTTGCCACACTTCAAGCCTTGGAATGCCAAGTCCAGCGATGAGTCTGTGGGCGTTGAAACTATGAACCAGCCACCCGAAGTCCACGACTTCTTGCAAAGTCAAGGAACTTAGTGCTATTCTGGTTCACAGTTTCAGACCCATGAGGACCAACACGTGTCTCAAAACCATCCCTATCAGTTCCAGTCGATGCAATTAAATCCCCTAAGACTAGAAAAGTATCTCGCCTGGGGCACTGATCAATCACACACTCAAGCACGGCATGGAATGTGTCCTTCATGGTGAGATCAATCGCCTCAGTTGTGGCAGACTCAGAGACCAGGGAAATGATTGCCAAGGAGTGACAAATCCTTAATCTCATAATATGCTCATTCACTGGTGTTACCTCAATTATCATTGCAGTCAGCTTATTGGATACAGCCACAGCAACTCCTTGGGCATGGTAACCGTCAGAGCGACCAGACTAATAGTAGGTGCAACCACCCGCCATGATCTCGTCACGATCCAGTCTCCGAACCTCAGAGAGTGCTGCGATACCTATGTTCAAATGCTTGAGCTCAGATAATAATGGAGACAGGTGATGACCTTCTCTTGGCGAAAGGACATTTCAGGCACCCACCTGAAGGGACTGCCTCAGGGTAACCGAAGGAGACCGCCATCTGGTTGATGATACCTCATCACCACTCCGCCACACACCACCACAATCTGGCCCTGGAGGTTTACCCCGTGGTTTTCCTCCTATCAACAAAGAATGGGGGTCCCGAAGGCTTTGTCCCTATCCCCTCATCTGGTGAGTTGTCCTGCAAAGAGTAGCAGTACAGGAGGTACTCCCAGGGAATGGGTTTTTAGATTTCTTTACATTTGTGGGTTTTGTGGAACGAAGTGTTTTACCGTGGCTGGAGTGCAAATCCTACCACCAACCTCCGAAAAAAAAGTAACCCAACTTCAGGAGGACATCCACAGACACAGTTTGGCACTAGAAATGGATGGCCGTTGGTTCACAAGGAGCTCCTCCAAATCGTGGGGTCCAACAGTGTATAATATGTATGTATGTATATATATATATATATATATATATATATATATATATATATATATATATATATGTATGTATGTATGTATGTTACGCAGGGAAAGAGGAGAGAGGTGTGGGGTGCGGCATAATACAAGCAACTTACTAAGCAGACACAGTGCAGACTTGACGCGAGATTATTATATTAACAATAACAACAATAAGGATCTTCTACATAAGGATATAAGGATAAGGATATAAGGCTTACTTAACAGACAGGTGTCAACACACTCAGACACACACACACACGGAAAAAGAAACCCCAATGAAAAGGGACTTTTGCAGCCAGGGAGGGAGGGGAGTTGAGGTTATAGCTTTCGGGACCTGGGCGTTTCGGGGGGGGACCTCCATGGTGCGGTACCCGACAATAGTCGCGTTGTTCTGGCCACAGCCGCACGTGTGGGTGTGGAGATCCTGTTCCGAAGGAGGAGCTTGCGTGGAGAAAGACGGAGTCCAGAGGGCGAGGGAGGAGCAGTAGGCGGGACCAGGTAGGTGGAGTCGAGAAGCAGGAACACTCCGCGTGAAAAACACCCACACCGAACACAACTCTCTTCTCAACACCTCAACACGGAGGATTTCTCCGTCCTTTATAGAGCCCGAGGCTCGGGGGAGGGCCATGCCAAATTCAACGTCATCGCCGACTCGGGCGTTCCGACTAGCTCCGACCTCTCACATGGTCTGCCAGCTTGGGCCGGGTTTCGGGCAGACGCCGGTACAGCCCGCCCACCTGGGTGCGAAAGCGTACGTGACTCGCCGCACATGTCTGGTTTTGGGTAGCCGTTTGACGCTCAAAGCGCTAGTCCAGCCCAAAGTGGACATCGCGAATTTTGTCTTCCCACGAAACAAAAGGAAGGGGTCTATCTACACATATATTAATGGCATAACTGTCTCAACTCCAGTCCCTCTCGGGACACCTATCTGTTGTATGCATGCGGTTCTGAGAACCGCATCAATATATGTGTGTGTATGTATATATGTATATATGTATATATGTATATATGTATATATATATA
>BROF01002228.1:80560-97662 GCA_024346535.1 Eptatretus burgeri | reverse complement strand
CACTTGTGTAAGGCTTGAGAAAATACAGCTCCACAATCCCCCCCCCCCAACTGTCCAAAAGCATTTACGTCATTAACTTTGTCTCCACCCGTATATTCAAAATCGCACTGAATGGTTTCAACATTCTGCGACTCTTCAGAGTCTCTCATGATGGTGGAATCAGTATCGGAATCCAAGCTTAACATGCACTGTTTCTCGATGTAAGCCACTGTTTGGATCACGGTGAATTCATAATATGACGTCACTGGCAAAATTGAAAATGGACACTCAAGGGCAGTGGTTGGCACTCGTGGGGGGCTAACATGGACACTCATGGGGGGCCAACATGGTGACTCATTGCCGCTATGAGCCACGCAATAATTCCGGATGGAGTGGCTTATGGTAGTGGGGAGCCATCGGCTGTTTGCACCTATTTGCTACTTTTGGTATCCGGAGAGAGGGCTGTGGTTCGGTGTTCGGGGCCAATGCTCGATACTGGAGGGGAGTGGCCCACATTTGCACTGTTGGTGCCTGCACAGTGTGCCGGGGCTGCATCCTGGGGATTGTGAGGGACATCATTCATGGCTCAGGCCACCGCAGTCAGCACACTTCTAACCTGCATCATGTTCCAGGATCTCTACTTCTGTGGGAGTCTGGTTGGACTGCTCATGGTGGTCGAGGAACTCTATGTTGGGCAGTTCTTGTGCTGTGGGAGGGAACAGAGCTGTGTGTGAACAACATGCTTTCCATTGGGAGGAGGGTTGGGAGGACCATTGAATGCACCCTGATGAAGGGGGTCAGAAACCGAGGTGCCCTTGCCAGTACGCCAGAAGGAAGTATTTTAGGCCAGCCGATCCATCATTGGGGTGGTCACTGATCATGGTCACAATGATGGGCTCCTGCTCTGGACCAGACACGCATGCCACAACTGCTGGGCAGATATGGCTGCTGGCCCCATGTGTGTCGTGTTTTAAGAGTCACGTGGAGCACCACCCGTGCTGGCTGTCAAATAGTTGGGGAGGTGTTCGCAATCCGCTGTTGTGCTCCCTGGGATGTGGGATTGGCCTAATCGCTACCTGGAGGATGCTTCGTCTCCATGGAAACAGGGTCATTGTGGACAGGGTGATTTGAAGATGCCCAGCAAGTTGCAGGATCAGGCCATTGGGAGTTTTACTACTCTGTGTTAATTTCTCATTTCTTTGCATTCAGTTTTGTTTCTGCTTTCTGTTAATTTGTCATTATGTGATTCTCTTATTGCACACAATTTATCCTAACTGCTACAAAGTAAAATTTCAAATCAACCATTCATTCATTCATAAATCATGTTCAACTATCCTAGATATAAACATTTCTGTCTTGGATTCTGTGGAATCTAAAGCTCAAAATTATTAATCTCCCATGATGAGGCTGAAGCACAGGGTCTGTTACTCTCGCATCACAGGCAGGTTGGTGTTCTCTCAGATTTCTACTGTCTATTCTCCGATCTTGCTCTCTCAGTCCTCCGACCCTCAAAATCTACTCCGAGATGCACGTGCTATTCCAGTAACCCCTCCTGGCTGAAACTCCAAAACCCAGGTTCACTGCACACCTCAACTCTTTTATTCCTCACTTATCTCATCTATGGAACCACTTTCCATCAGCTGTTCTGTATTACTCTTCCCTCCAGGGCTTCAAGCAAGTAGTGCACCACCATATCTTGTCATCCCCAATTCTGTCTCATGATCTTTATTACCCCCATTCACCTTTCCTAATGCAACCATCTTACTTTGTAGTTTCTGTGTCTCCTCTGCTCCTCTCCTTCCTCTTTTCTTGTTCATTCAAATCCTTGATATTTGTCTCAGTTACCTCTACCTAGCTCTTCCATAAGCCTCTTTCCATTTAAGAAAAAAAAGCAGAATTTTCTCCATTGAATACAAAAATTGCCACCAAAGATTGATCAAGAATATCCACAGCATTTTAACAACCACTTTCAAAAGTGTGGCAACAACTACCACTGGTAAGCTTCACATTATCTGCCGACCAGAATCCTTCCTCCCACAGGATGTCCCTGATTACTTGGTATCTCTCCCTGGGTATTGTATCTTCCGGTTTGACAGGCCTGAACCCTGTTCCGGTGGTGGAGTTGCAGTTTATGTCAAGAACTCCATTTCCCACTGTCTGTGTACTACCCTTCCAACTGCTAACACACAGGAGGACTTTTGGCTGTGCTTTCCCCTCCACAACATCCTCCTGTTTGTCTGAATGCTGTACCGTCCTCCGAACAGAGATGACTACTCCCTCTCTGCCAACATGGACCATCTTATAACCACCCATTCCAACTTTTTCTTCCTCATAATTAGTGATTTCTTCTGTCACCATGTCAATTGGCTCAGTGTTGGTACCTCTTGAACCAGCTATGGCATTGCAGCAAAGAACTTCTGTGACTCCATTGTCCTCACTCAATCGGTGATCTTTCTGACCAAGGTTTACCCCAATGGCACATCTCCTTCCTTCTGGACTTGGCAATGACAAATTTTCCTACTAATGTCTCTTGTTCCTCTTTTGCTCCAATAGGTTCATCTGGTCATGCTCAGGCAAAAATGCTGCAGTTACAACTAGAGTATATGAGAGTTATACTCTCATATACTATAGTTGGTAACAGGTCCTACAACAGTAGTCTGCAGAGAATTACTACAGGAAAGGAATGATATTTTTGCCTGGGTGTGCTTGTGAGAGTCGAGAGAGAGATGCCTTGGTGCCGTCGATTCTGGCTGTTCACGCAAGCTAACTGGCAGGGACTGGAAGTTTCCTCTTATGTCAAGACTGGTCCTACATTTCCACCTCTGTTATTATATTAATACTGCCTGCGAATCCTTCCACACAAGCTTGCTTTACCTTAAGCACAGATTTATACCACATTGTCTGCAGTTATCAAACCTATCCTCTCATCCCTTGTATACAGAATTCTGGGGTGAGGCAGTTACCTTCAAACAACTTGCCTTCTCATGTTGGAAGGCAAATCCAACCGCAGGCAACTTCGGATCATTATACAAAGCCCGAAACTAATGTGTCCACTGTTAAAAAAAAGACAGAAACAAACATCTGGCCAACCTCAAGGCTGAACTCTCAAACCTGTCTCCTTATTTAAAGACCTGGTGGCACTTTGTTAAGTCTGTCTCTGGTGTATGTTCTTTCTCCATCACTTCCGTCACTTCGTATGGAACCACAGCTGGCTCTTCGCGTGAGAATGCCAAATGCCTCAATTCTGAGGTTGCTTCCAAATCTTGGAGACCAAACCCCTCACTCCCTACATCTACCCAACCCTGTCATACCCAACTGCTCCTGGATACTGTCTTTCCCACTTGAGAAGGTGGAGAGGTTTCTGGCTCACCTCGACTCCGATTCTGTGACAGACCCAGACAGTATCGGTGCATGTGTCCTGAAGACTTGCTCTTGCTGCTCTTGCTCATCCTCTTTCTGCTCTTGCACATCCTCTGTTCACTTGATCATTCTCTTAGGATCAGTTTCCGTCTGCCTGGAAGTTAGCCAAAACCTCAGCAATACACAAACATGGTGCAAAAACAGATCCTCTAAACTGCAGGTCTATTATCTTGCATCTAATTATAAGCAAGGTCATGTAATCTATCATGGCAGTTGATATCAAATCCTTCTTTTTCTCCAACAGCCTGAACTCAGATCATTGGTTTAGTTTCAGAACCGGTCATTCTACCCTGGACATGCTGTTTCTATTCTCCCAACAATGCACAAAGCCCTCGATCTCAGACATGATATCAGGGCCGTCTCTTTTGACATGTCTCAAGCATTTGAAAGTCTGGTACCACACCTTGATCTCTCTAGTCACTGCTTATGGCATCCAAGGCCACATCCTCTCATGGATCACTGACTTCCTCCACCCTCATAGTCATCATGTAGCTCTTAACAGGATCCTCTCATCTCCGCTCCCTGTCAATGCAAGAGTGTGCCAAGATGGTGTCTTGGGCCCAGTCTTGTTCCTGATTTTCATCAATTAACTTTCTGATTCCGTGAAAAATCCTGTGTATCTTTTTGCTGATGATTCCCCCACTGCCATCATTTCTCATCCTTCAGACAAGCAGGCAGCAGCATTTTTCAACTCTGCAAAGCTTGATAGAATCAAGTGCTAGTCCATCACTTGGAATATATCTTTCGACTCCAACAAATCCCACACACTAATCCTGTATCTCTGAAAGGACCTTCTGTCAAACATTCCCATATACTTCTTAAACCACTTGAAGAGGTCAAGTCACTCACTCTTTTGGGCCTCACCATCAACCATATTCTTTATTGTGCAAACTATATTTCCAAGATGGCCCCCAAAGCCAGCCACCGACTGGGCATTTTTGTCGTGCAAGGTCTCTCCAATCTGAACTTTTGACAACCTACAAAGCCTTCATTCGCAGTTTGATTGAGTACTGCTGTCCCCTTTGGACTGGTACCTTGGCCTCACACCTTGCCCTTCTTGATGCTGTGGAAAGCAAGGCCCTCAAAATCTTTGGGATCTCTTACAACTAATCTTAGTCCTAGTAGTACTAGGAATGTTGCTCGCATCACAGACAGGTTAGTGGCTTCTCTATTCTACCACCTCTTTTTGGTCTTGCACCCTCTGCCATCTTGGCTATGTCTCTCCCCAGTTTATGCATGTCACACCTGGTCTGCCAGTAACCCTCTTCTTGTTAATCTCTGGAAATTCATTCTCACTGCTCACTTTCCCTCATTTGGTCCTCTTTTCTCGAACCGTGGAACCAACTTCTCCAGTCTGCTCAGTCCCATTAATCCCTCTAGGGCTTCAAGACAGCTGTTCACAACTACTTCAGGTCACCCCCTTCCCCATCCATAGGCTACTCATGATCTTTTCTATCCCAAATGACCGCATTCCTAAACACTCCCTTTTGCTAGGTTATTGTGATATTTCCCCCATCTTTTTGTTTGTTAGTTGTCGGTAGGTTTATTCTTAAGACCATCTGGGAAACTGGCCAAAACAGGTTGGTGGCCTCTCTGTATTCTAAGACCAGCTCAAGACCATCATAGCATAACATAACAGCCCGTAAACTTTCCAGGGAAGCCAGCCACCCAGATGATGTCATGACCTTGTAACTTTCATTTTACTTTACATAGTCAGTGCAAACTTTCGAAGTACTGTACATCCAGAATATAATGATGCATCTTTTTCATCCCGATGAAAAATCTTAAGGAATGAGCTCCTCACTTCAAAAGTTTTCGTAATCGTATCGCCAACTAGTGGCTTGGGATGGTTTTATCGTCCTCAAAGTACTAACATCAAAACGTGTGCAATGAATACTCATCACATCATGGGGTGCCACTCTAAATAATACTTGTAAAATGTGTCATGTAAAGGTGTGGTTTGCATAAATATGAGACAAGAAACTACTACTATTACTTATTGCTTCCAATTATTCTCACCTTCTTGTGGGGTCAGTTTTTGGCCCAAGCATTTTACAGACCAGCTGGCTTGGTGAGACATTGGACTGAAAGTGGCAGAATTTTGGAATTTGGACATGGTGCCAGCAATAACTCGTCCTCCAAAAGAAACCATGGGATTTTTAACGTCCACCAAGGAAATATTACACAAGAAAGCGATGTGTAATTTTAACCACATAGTCAATAAACATTGTCCATGCAATACATCCATGAAAACGCTAGAAGGCGATGCCTCAAAGATGACCCTTTTCCCCCGAATATTGCTCCTTGGGGTATACTTGTTGGATTTAACAGGCTCTGAGGGCACACTCGATGTGTTCCCACGACACCAGGCAGGTCACCCCTCTGCCTCCCACCCTGTATGGCCTGGCCGGTTAAAACGGTTTTGTCCAGTTTCCCGGATGGTTTTGAATGAGTGGGGCTTGGTCGAGGTGATGTGCCTGCCACGCTCCTGGAAAAGCTATCCTCGTGGGAACGAGAGATGCAAAGGTCTGGGAACTGTGAATGCGGCAGGTCCGGAAAACAAACGGACACCGTCACACATAATGCAGAACAGCAATAAAAATAGGCTTAGGTGCAAAGTTATCTGGAATGGTCGAATCATGGCAAGCAGTACAAATTGACTGGCTTTGGGCAAAAATATGTGATATACACAGTGCAGGCTATTTTTCTATCGTGCTTGTAAATTACGTGCTATTTTACCCCATGCATGAAAGCTCATAAGAAGAGTAATTATTTCAACCCAGTCCACCCAAAAAGCCAATACCTTGTCAAGTTCAAAGTTCTTATGTTAGACAGATAAAGTGTACGTTTGGGGTTGACCGTCTTGTCACACGTAAAGCCCTTTTGTGGTCTATAACCACTGCTGCAGCTCAATAATGCTCCACAATGGCGATCCTCCCAGAGGAGATAAAATAATGCAAATCAGATAATCAGAAATCAATTAAAGTGTATTTACAAGCATTCATTGCAAAAATATTTCCTTGTCGTTTTCCTCAAAAATATTGGAGTATTGTCAGTAGAAACAATATTTTTTAATAATAAAACAAAGTTTTTTTCTTTAATTGGAAAATTAAAGATGTGTTATGTGGAGCCTTCAAAAAGTATACCAATGAGAAATTCCTGATGGTCCATGACATGCCAAGGTTTTCAATACATGAGTATTTATTAATGTAACTATGAATAGGCGTCCACAAACAGAAGTCCTCACTTTTTTACGTTTATTACCTCTGCCACCGAAGGTGGATGGAGGTTATGTTTTCACCCCTGTCTGCATATCTGTAAGCAGGATATCTCAAAAAGTTATGGACGGATTCAGACGAAATTTGGTGGGCAGGTTGCATTTGTGACGAGGACGAATTACTTCGATTTTGTTGAAGATCCGGATTGGGATCCAGTCTAACAGTGCGATACGAAACGTAAACTGTTCGGCCTGGTGGAGGTATGCATTCTACCAATCAGTGCCATTCTAGTTCGCTTTTAAATTCGTTTTCTCCGCAACTGCTTGAGCGATTGACAAAAAAACTTTCAACATAGGATCGCCTATCCATGGAAAATTTTTTTTAAACAAAGTTTTAAAAAATTCGAAAAATCCATTTTCTATAGGCATGGGTTGCAGGGTGTTTCGTGTATCAGGAATAAACGGACTTGACCTCGCTTTGCTTGGCCTCGGCCAAATAATGGAGCAAATGTGAATGTCACCAAAACTCCAAAAACTCTCATCGGAATGACAAATCATCTTCCTTTTTCTTTTGATATGTGATGAATAAAATTTATTTCAAAAATGCCAAAAATTATAAAGTGCATTTCTAAGACTGTGCCGCAGCACATTGCCCACCAGAGGTGGGGCGAGAATAGTACTCCCGCCCGGAGGTGCCTACAAGCTTTTGCCTGCTAGTTCAGTGCCTGCTAGTTTTTGTAATGATGGCGAGAATGAGTACATTTTCCAATTTATAGATCAATGCAGGGATCAGAGGGAATAATTTGTCTTTCATGCAAAGTTTGTGGCACATGCAAGAGTTTATAACTGAAGATGAGAGGTTAACACACTAACAGAGGGGAAGAGTAAACCAGGCAGACAAGAGACAAACAAACAAGGACTGAATTGCATGAGAGGAGAAACAAAATCAGTCAGGACAAGCATACAATTACAGAGGTCAGGTCAAAGACATACTCATGTAAAAGAAAGGTCGGCAAGGAAAAGGTTAATGAGAATCGAACAGATCATGAGTTGGGATTATGCCCTGTGTTAAGAAGCTGTCACACCTTGACGTTTTAGCCAGCGTATGGCAACATATCAAAATGTATGTAAAACGCTGGCGTACGCTGAACTGTTGATGTTTTTAAAAAAGTTTTTGGCGTATTCATAACGAGTTGGACGTATGCATAACGAGTTGGACGTTTGCATAACGTATTAGTAACGTACACAGAACGTTTCGATAACAGAGATAAGTTATACCAACGAATGCTTAGCGTGTTATCGGCGTTCACAACGTATGCCCAACGATAGTCAAACGTATGCATAGCGCGCGGCAGCGTATCGCCGACGATCACGTGGCGTAGCCTATTAAAAGGCTGCCGCTCGACGATTCAAATCATAACCGCACTAGAGATTGAAGTGTCAACATCACCGTCATGCCCTATCACACCTTGACGTTTCAGTCAGCATATGCCGACGTATGAAAAATTTGCCGAATACGCTGGCACACGTCGAATACGTTATGGGTAAGTTTTGTATACGTTAAGAGCACGCTGGCATACATCATAGTACGCTGAGCACGTCAACAAATTTTAAGCATGCTCAAAATTTTTCGACGTATGCCAGCGTATGACTCACACGTTCTGCATACACTGGCCATAAGTTGCAGGCACGTTATGCGATCGTTGACACACGTCGACACACGTTACTTGTAAGTTACTCATAAGTCGAAACACATTGAGGTAATGTTTAGCTACCCAAAACTTATTTCTAACCTATGAGTAACGTGCTTTGAACCTATGTGTAACGTATCTCGAACGCACATTGACGTATGTAGACGTATTTGATTGACGTCTTCCGGATGACCACAGAACTTACTGAACGTGTTTCTAACTTACAGCTACCGTATAATGGCATATTGACAGCGTTTAGGGGAATTGGTATATAAAAATGGGCTTCACAGGAGGAACCCATCAGTGTTTCAGACTCCATGGTGAGTACATGTCCATGTCAGTAGTATCAGTAGTAGTAGTATGTGAGCATGTCACTAGTAGTAGTAGTAGGTCCAAGTCAGTAGTAGTAGGTGAGTGTGATGGGGAGGTGTCGGTGATGATGGATCCTCCTTGGGTCCGCGTCTACGGCCACGGCCAGCAGACTTCTTTGCAGCATTCTTCGAAGTTTTCTTCGGCTTTTTTTTAAATGTTTTTCTACGCTGAACTATTGATGTTTGTTTTTAAAGTTTTTGGCATATTCATAACGAGTTGCACAAATGCATAACGTATTAGTAACGTACACAGAACGTTTCGATAACTTATACCAACGAATGCTGAGCGTGTTGTCGGCGTTCACAACGTATACCCAACGATAGTCTAACGTATGCATAGCGTGCGGCAGCCTATCGTCGACGATCACGTGGCGTAGGTTATTCATAGGCTGCCGCTCAACGATTTAAATCATAACCGCACTAGAAATCAAAGTGTCAACATCATCGTCATGCCGAAGAAAAAAACAAACAAACAAAAAAAAACATGGAGTCTGGAACACTGACGGGTTCCTCCTGTGAAGCCCATTTTTATATACCAATTCCCCTAAACGCTGCCAATATGCCATTATATGGTAACAGTAAGTTAGAAACACGTTTAGTAAGTTCTGTGGTCATCCGGAAGACGTCAAATACGTTTACATACGTCAATGTGCGTTGGAGATACGTTACACATAGGTTCAAAGCACGTTACTCATCGGTTAGAAATAAGTTTCGGGTACGCTAAACATTACCTCAACGTGTTTCGACTTATGAGTAACTTAGAAGTAACTTGTGTCGACGTGTGTCAACGATCACGTAACGTGCCCACAACTTATGGCCAGCGTATGCGGAACGTGTGAGTCATACGCTGGCATATGTCGAAAAATTTTGAGCATGTTACATTTTGTCGATGAGCTCGGCGTACTACGACGTATGCCAGCATGCTTCAGTGTGCTCTTAACGTATACAAAACTTACCCATAACGTATTCGACGTGTGCCAGCGTTTTAGACAAATTTTTCATACGTCGGCATATGCTGGCTAAAACGTCAAGGTGTGACAGCCCCTTAAAATGGAGATGGGTTTGAAGGAATAACATGATTAGTTCAGTTGATCCGCGGTTCATTTCTTGGTGGGAACAGATTGGATTTAAACTGAAAACCTGTGCAGGGTTGGGGTCGGGTGCAGTACTACATTCTACAGAAGGACATAAAGTATGTTACGGAAGCAACCCCAACGTTGAAATGTGAAGTCCAACGGTTGTTTTTGCATTTGTTGCCTCTAAGCTGTCTAACCTGGGTTTGAATCCCGATCCAGCAATAAATATCATCCCAGTGTTTCACAGGCATGGTGATTCATCAATGTGTGTGTCGTCTCTCGGATGGATGTTAAACTGGGCACTTCATCTGCCAACATTAGTTGGTGGAGGTTAAAGATCGCATGGTGTCCTTCGTGAAGAGTAGGCTGACTATCGCCAACATCATTAACAAATTCCAAATTCCTGCCTTGACTACTGGCAAGGCAATGACCAAACCCCCAGTCTAACCCTTGCCAAGAAACTGCGTTGGCAACACTGATGCTCTGTAACAGAGTATGATACATCAGAATCAGAATTGGCCTTGAGAAAATACTTGAGAAATGTTGCATTCCATGTGTGACTGTCTAACCTCATTAGGACGTTTCTGAACCGACAATGATCCTTTGTGAACTTGGTGTTGGATTAATGGTTAGGGTGGTGAACTCTGGATCCTAGGATCCTGAGTTCAAATCCTGCTTGGCTGTTGAATTAATACCAGCGGTGGTTGACTCAGCCTGTCATCCTTCTGAGGTTGGCAAAATGAGTACCAGCATGCTGGGATGAGTCAAGTAGGAGAGCAACAGGTAAATATGAATTTTCATCATGACCTTTGGAATAATTATATTTTGAATAGCATGTAATATCATTACCCCACGCACGTGAAGCCAAAAGCAGGACAAAGCGATTGGTTCATGTCCATCCGTCCGTCCGTCGGTCTGCAAATGTCAGTTTATAATCGAGGAACATATCTATTTAAATTGAATGTTATATTTTGAACATGAATTGGAAAACAAACCTGCAGTTCAGCAGTACTTTGGCTCTGAAATCGTCCCCATCACGCAAGCACAGAGAGGAATGAGATTTCTTTTTATTATTATTATTATTACTCTGCCTGCCTGGCAGTCAAACAGAATTAAAAACAATTCCAAACAGGAAACTTGCTGTTTTAAGGATGTCATAAAGGACACAAACAACAGGCACAAATAACTAATGTAAGGTGTTGGATAGGGTAATGTAATATCCAATGCATCAGATGGTAAAACAGTGGTAAACTTCCATAATTAATTTATTTTTATGACGACTCCTCTCTCCTTCCCCCATCTTGCCCTACCCCTTCCCTCCCCACCCACTCTTTCCCCCTTCCCTCCCCACCTACTCTTTCCCTCTCCATCCACTCTTTTCCCTCCCCATCCACTATTTACCCCTCCCTCTCCCTCCCCCTTTCTCCCTCTCTTTCCCCTCTCTCTCCCCATCCTGTGTGGTGATAAGTGCTACCAAGCTGAATTGTTTTTCTCACTCGTAATTCCTGACCTCCATGGATAACGCTATCTGTCATTGCAAGGGATACCATAAGAGATCGTTTAAATATTTATTCAGATGACATAAAGCCCGTGCTCTGCCAAATACCTGGCCATGCAAATTGTGTTGGAATTATTTGAGCGAAAATTTTCTATTGGAATTCATATTTTCCTTTTGGCGTTTATTAGTTTATGACCAAATGAACTACTTCCTTTAATGGCAAAAATAAATAAACAAATTCAATGAAACGGAACGAGAATTGTTGATAAACAAACAAAATAATAATTTGTATACTAATGCAGTTTCAGGTTTGATCTGGATGGATTAAACATATTCCTTTTTCTGTTCCTGAATGTCAAAAATAACGTTATTTGCAAAATCGCCATCGACGAGAAAATAAACAAACTTATCCACTGTTAATGAAAAGCTGTTGATGAAACTTCGGTAGTTCTCACGAGAAGTTCTTCTTGTTGGAGAGCAGTTTTTGTTGCCTTCTGTTTTTTTAAAACCAGATTATTCATTACAGAACTGGAGTTCGTAGATCCAGGACCGCTGACAACCAGAATGGGCCCCAGGGCAATACTGTACCCTTCAAAATACCGGGGCCCCCTTCAAAAAACACAAAAACTTTTTTTAAACAACCTTTAGGGAGGTTTCCATATTTTCCGTGTCAGAAACAAATGCAGTGTTTAAAGGAAATTGGGATGTTATTCACTTATTCCTATATGCAGATAAGTTTCTGAACCCGTTTCATCCGGATGGGGTGCGGCCAACACTCCTGTGTCATTTACATCATTATGTCTGCTGTGATTATCATGATGTAAATTGTTTCCACAGTAGTCCATTTTACGAGGGAGGGTGTTGCTCCCCATGGCAATGGCATGCCAAGGAGCAAATTTTTTTTTCCCAAACGACATGTGAATGAGGTGGCTCTCATTGGTTTAAACTCGCACATTACATCACGTCTTACGTCATTACATCCCGATTCCCTCCTTTTGAACCATGGATGCGACTTTACGATTTTGTCGTGGTTGTAAGGATATTTCAAAACATAACTACCTCTTTTTCCTCTTTTTTTCCCCGCCTTTGGAATAAACTCCCTCACTCTATTCATTCCCATTCTTCCCTACAGGCCTTTAACACAGCTGTTCATCACCACCTCTTATCTTCCCCCGTCCAAAACCACGATCTTTTCTACCCCCGTTAATCCACCCCAAACCCATCTCCTTCAAATTCCCTGCTTTCTTTCCTGAAAGTCCTGTAATGTCCATCCAGTCTACCGCATGTTCCTCGCCCATCCCTCTCCCTTCCACAGATCTCCTAATGTCTCTGTTCCCCACTGTTTTGTCCTTCCCTTTCCCGCCCCTCTTGTCTCATGCCCCCCCCCCTTGCTGTGCATTGTGTGTTTGCTCTCATACGAGCCTCGACAATGGATACAAAAAAAACTTTTTGACTTAACTTCATAGTAGTTTTTAAGTGTATCGTATCACACACATTTGAATGGGTAGCCATTTTTCTCCCATGCCATCCCGACAAATGGAATACTATTGTACTCCTTGATAAAGGTTTTAAAGGTTGCAGAAATTTTTATTTCCAGAAGTTTACCACCGTTTATATCATGTATTTTACACCACCTTATTTAGCGCGTTGCATTAGTTCTTCCTGGCTGTTGTTTTTGTCCTTTATGATATCCCTACAAATAATAAGTTTCCTGTTTGGAATGATTTTCAACTTTTTTTTTTAACCTTACTCCACTCTATGCATGCGCATTCGGGGCGAGATTCTGTCAATTTGCCAAATTCATAGCTAAAGTAATGCAAAACTGCAGGTTCATGTTCCAATATAGTTACCTTGTTCTTGTCACCTACCCAAATCATCCACCAAGTTTTGTTATTATCCGTCTACAACATTTTGAGATATCTTGCTATCTTGCTATATTTTGAGATATCTGAAGATATATGCCGACCATATATCGTTTTTGGCTCCATCTCTTTATGGTGAAGAATCACTTAAAAAAACAAAATTCAAATTCTCATATCTGGATCCAGATCTTCAACAAATTCAAATCGATTCGTCCTTGTCACACACCCAAACTGTCCACTACGTTTTGTCCGAATTCGTTCATAACTGTTTGAGATATCATACTGTATACCGTTTTTGGCCCTATCTCTCAAAGTGAAGACTCGCTCACAAAAAATCTCGTATCCGGATCTAGATCTTCACCAAAATCGAATCAATTATTCCTTGCTACACACCCAACCTGTCCACCAAATTTCGTCCAAATCAATCCACAACTTATTGAGATATCGTGCTCAGAGATAGACAAACAGACGGGTGAAAACATAACTTCCGTCCACCTTTGGTAATTATCCTCGATAATTATCAGAGGATAATTAGCAGAGGTAATTATCCTCGATCATAAGCTGACCTCTGTAGATGGACAGACAGACAGACAGACAGACTGAGAGTGAACAAATTCCTTAACCCCCTTTTTGCTTCATGCACATGGGGTAATTATCGAAAAGTCTGTCTTGCTGGACACCTTTGTAACAACTTGATTGATGGATAGTCCAGCTGAAGGATTTCATCACAGGTATGATCGTCAGGGCTCATTAATGAGGAAATCCTTGAAGATGGATCCTTCGACTTACCCATGCTGTGGAATGAATGACACTCATCGTTTGCATGTGTCTGGCCAGACAAATTAAATGCGGATTAGCTAAACTTTAATGGAAACTGAAGAATTCAGTGCAAATATTGCGTCTTCCTGTAGAAACCTCAGGTTATTGCAAAATTTCATTTTGTATCCATGTTATCAGCCGAAACTGTGAAGCCATAAACGAACTGCACTGATGCCGTAAACAGATTTCACACGAGTGAAGCACAGTCACCGAATCCCACTTTATTCCACAATTATACAATTTTATGAGTCAAACAATAATTTGAAATTAGTGATCAGGCTCTTCATGCATTATTTTTTTAAACTTTGATCTAAACTCACTTTCTCTACTTTTAATTTCCAATTGGTCACTGGCTTTGACACCAACGCAAATTATTGTGACAGTCATTAGGCATCAAAAAGCTACATATATATGGAACAAACCATTTCAAATGGAGCACCTCGCTGCCACTAGAACATTTATATTGCATCAGATGTGGCAATAAATGTGAGTTGTTGCTCCCAGCTTGTCGACTCGATGACAGAAGACGCTATTTACATTTTTTCCACCTCCATCCCGATCCCGATTAGAATCCCGTGTGGGCACGGACAACTTGCTCGTGTCACAAATACATGAAGTATCCTTTACATTGTCTCTCAGTCTCACCAATGCTGTTGGGGTGTGTGTTGTCTCATCAACCATATATTTGGTGATGCTATCCTTACTAAGCACAATAGAAAAACAGGAGTGCACCTGTTGTCAGCATAAAGGGAAGTAGTATGAGTGTGTTTTAAATTTGATCCTGACTTTTGTTTACACTCTGAGCAAATCTTGCATTTATTTGTATTCTAAAGACGATACATCCATAATTATTTTTCAAGATATTCCCCATCCAGTTTTTGGACAAGTACTTGACACATATCGGAGTGGAAGCTTTAGTGTGCCTTCCATGTACAATACTCATTTTTAGGATATGTCAGTAGCCATTGCAGGACAACGTTCTTAATAGCCTGGTACCTTAAAGATTTATTGAACCCAATGTGCTCTATATTATGGATTTCCTTGAGAGGCTTTCATCGTCAACTTGTTCAGCCAATCATCTGGATAAATTTCAGCAGGCTTGTTGTTTAGTTGATTGGAAATTTGGTGACAGCAGGTTAATGTTGTAAGACCTGCTTGACTTTCTGTGTTAACCTGTTGTTACACACACACACACACACACACACACACACACACACACACACACACACACACACACACACACACACACACACACCTTCTTCACTCCCAAATCCATCCCTGCACTCGCTTCGCTCTCCCCCACCTCTCCACTCTTATTCCTCGACCATCGACTCTACACCCTCACTCGACTCATCTCCCCTCTTTATCTCCTGCTCATCTTCCTTTCCATTTTTCCTGTGACTTTTTTTTTTTTTGCAAAATGTCCCTGCTGTTAATCACACTGTACTAAATAAGGAAATTCTCTGTATGTATGTGTACATGTATGTACATCTGAAAATCATAGAAAAAAGAAACAGGGCAGCCCTGATCACCAAATTTTTCATACATGTTGGTAATACCTAGGGTCAGGTCATAGGCAAATCCCCCCCCACCCCCCGCCCCCGGCAGGGGATGAGGATGGGACGCGGATGATGACTTGCCAATGCTCCCGAAGAGAGCGGGTGTTTCTCGTACCTTTTATGAGGCAGTTCATGGTAGTAATGTATGTGATGTGTTCTTATGGAGTGATGCTTATTTGGATGTGTTCCCCACCCCACAGAAAAATACTGTCGCCATGATATTCCCAGGTCCAAGATATGCCTGCAGACGTATTTTATGTCTCTATACGTAAAACAGTTTCTGTGTTTACTTCACACCAAGACAAACCTATTTGAGTAGAGATTAATATGTGTCATCACAGTGATCGAGGTTTGTAAGTATGCTTCATAATGATGCAATAACTGTAGCTGGCTCTTCTGCTGTCACTCTATGCTCAGTGATACAGTCCCTTGAGTGTGTTATCAACACATGCTATTGAACATAGTGTTGCCACCCTTGCATGAGAGGGACATTCTGGAGGACACTGTCCTTTTTGCAAGATAGTACATTTACTAGTGTAATTTACCAAAGCTGTGAAGAACCATTTATGCATTATTTTCTGTGAAACAATCATCAGTAGGAGATTTCTGCACGTTTGACCACCACTACCTCACCAGCCTCGGAGGTGTAATGGTTCGGGTGGCCTCTCTGAGTATTGGAATTTATTGGTTCAAAACCTGGCCGAGTCATTCCAAAGACTTTTAGAATGGTACATTACATGGCCAAAAGTATGCGGACACCTCTTCTAATGAGTGGATTCGGTTATTTCAGCCACACTCATTGCTGACAGGTGTATAAAATCAAGCACACATCCATGCAATTTCAATAGACAAACATTGGTCGTAGAATGGGCCGAACTGAAGAGCTCAGTGACTTTCAACGTGGCACGATCATGGGATGTCACCTTTCCAACAAGTCATTTTGTCAAATTCTGCCCTGCTTGAGCTTCCCCGGTCAACTGTAAGTGCTGTTATTATCTTGCCAAAACGAAGTTTTGCAAGATATGTAAGTCAGCTTGTATGTTTTTTTTTTTGTTTTTTTTTTTGTCTGTAATCACGTATAAAAAATTCTGCAGAGCACAGTTATCATCGGAAATTTTTGTAACTTCGCATATCAGAGGCCTATAGAGGTCCCTTTCAGTGCACAAAACTTTGAAGGTCAAGGTCAAAGGTCAAGGTCACTTTGGCGCAAATCAGGGGAGTCGACGAAACCCTTATTTTTTGAGTAATTTTGATTGGATCATTTTCAAACTTCATGGGAATATAGTTCATGGTCTGACGCTCAGCTGATTAATTTTTGGTGGCGATTGGCCTTGACCTTCCAATCTTTTTTTTATTTTTATTTTTGGTCTGTAATCACGTATAAATCACTCTGCAGAGCACAGTTATCATTGGAAATTTTTGTAACTTCGCATATCAGAGGCCTATAGGAGGTCCTTTTCAGCGCATAAAATTTTGAAGGTTAAAGGTCAAGGTCACTTTGTCGCAAATCAGGGGAGTCGACGAAACCCTTATTTTTTGAGTAATTTTGATCGGATCGTCTTCAAACTTCGTGGGAATATAGTTCATGGTCTGGCGCTCAGCTGATTAAT
>BROF01002228.1:39307-73084 GCA_024346535.1 Eptatretus burgeri | reverse complement strand
TATATAAATATATAAATATGTGCGTCATTTTTTTTTCGACATCAGGTCCAAGATGGCTGACTGGCACCATTTTAGTTGTAAGAAAACCCAGTGTCGAACATCTACTCAACCATTTCTCAGACATGCATGTACCGATGTTGTTCAAACTTGGCACACAGATAATGCATGATGGCTTACTTATGCTCGTCATCTTTTTCGAGATGAGATCCAATATGGCCGACTGTTGGCCATTTTGTTATTTAAATGTGTCCCCAATCATTTCTTAGACGTAATTGGTCCGATTTTGTTCAAACTAGGCACAAGCACAGTACATGATGGCATACACGTGCCCCTCACTTTATTTTGTGATCTGATCAAAGATTGCTGACTGGTCGACTGGCGGCCATTTTAGTTGTACATACATATGGGCGAGCCCTTTAACACCATACAGCAAAATTACGAAAACAACAGGGGCTATGACATTTTATGTCTTTTTTTTTTTACTTGTTCAGTCCATTATCGGTCTGGCGTCCCACTCAGTGTTCGCCCTTGCCCCTCGCACCGCTGTCCAGGTCTGAACCCTCCTCGCCCAGTCATCGTCTCGCACCTGGGAGAAGACCATCTGACCTCATTGACGACCGCAGCAGGGAAGCTGACTGGCTGGAGGACCGACTGAGACGAGATCGTAGATTGCACATTGTAGACCGCATCGTAGACTGCATGCCAAATGATCCTGTCGCAAGTATTTTATAGAGACTGTGCATATGAGGAGCCAAGAATCGGATCAAAATGCTCTGCAGGTGTTTTCCAGCACTCCCATTGGTGCGCAGACACCTCCCCAAGAAGTAGCCCCACCCCACGAGTCTCCGAAAGCTAAAAAAAAAAAAAACTGACCTCATTCACCCCCCAAAGTCGGTCATGCGATGGAGTTCCAAGATTAACATGGGGTGTGGGTGGGTTTTTGAGAGCATTCTCCGGCCATGAATGTGTGCTGGGTGCCAAATGAGAGTCGCTATTTAGTGGAGCACCAGGGATACTCAAATGACGTTGAACGGACCCCAGTGCATACTTGTGCATACCCGATGTACATGCCAATATGTTCTGACCTCAAGCATCCATCATGGTGGGTAATGTCCATTGTTCCCAGACATCCCTAAAGGATAGTGGTGAGCATCTTTGGTGCCCACCGCAGTCACGGTGCTTTGTCGTGGCTTTAGCGAGGTAGGGTGAAGTGCTGTGGTGTTTGTGGTGAGAATGTTGAAGCATTTGTGGTGAGGAGGTTGAAGTGGTTGTTGTGAGGAGGTTGAGTGTAGGTTATTGTGGGGATTTTTAGGAAGGAGTAGTCATGGTTATATGAAGGTTGTAGCATTGTGGTTCGAGTACGGAGAAGGTTGAAATAAAATGTCCGTTGGGGAATGGCGCACTATTTGAACGGGGTTCTGGCAGTATATGCTAATGAGGCTGTCACTATGCGGTCAGTGGTGTGCATGCATGCATGAAGGAGAGGTCGTGTGTGTATAGTAAAGTAAATTCAATAAAGGAATAGCAAGTGGAATTAAAGGCCTTACTTAAAGTCCTCACAACACATTTTGTCCCATCAACCCACTAGACACAAGGGAAGGGCTATCTAAAGCAGATGCTTATGAAATAACTGTCTCAGGACCGCTATATGTTGCGTGCATTTGTTTTGAGTGGCAGTTTCGCAGAACTGTAATAATATTCTTCTGAACTTTCACACACCAGCAAATAATTTATGGAGTTGAGACCTGTGGCTGGACTTTATGAACTTAATTCATGAGAACAACTGCTCACATGCATAAGTGTTGCTGGACAGCAAAACCTTCTCTGGTGCAAATGCCATTAGGCTTAGATATTTGTCCCTTGTGAAAGTGTTTGCAGTAAAAGTTCTGAATCTGAACGTCTTGAAAGTTCAACTTCATATCAAGGTCCTCGTGTAGTTCTATCAGCTTCATTTTCAGATGAGCTGGAGTGCCTTCAACATCAACATGCAGTGGTACAGAGAATATGCTCAGGATAATTTATTCTCTTCTGAAATCGGCAAAATAGAATGGGAATTCCTGGATCAAGCCACCAAGCTCAGAAGCAAATCTTAATCCCTTGCCTGGGAGTCCATTCCTGAGGACTTCAAGTCGGGTTGGGAAATAAGAGGTGTCATAATATTTACGTAGTTGCATTTGACACAACCGCAGTTTGTTTTGAAAAGATTTGATATGGTGATACAACTTGTGAATCAGTTGGCCTCTTTTCTGCAACTTGATGTTCAAGTCATTGAGATGTGTCATGTCGACGAGGAATACCAAATCGGCCAGCCACTCCACATCTTTTAATTTCAGCAGCATCAGCTTCCCTTTCATGTCCATGGAGGTTGATACCTCGTCTCTGAGATCGTAAAAATGTTTCAGTATTTACCCTTACTGAACCAGTGTATGTTGGAATCCATCCATCCATCCATCCATCCATTGGGACCATACTCTGCGCAGAGCGTTGGTGCTGCCTGAGCAGTCTCCTTGGCTATTGGGCACAATCATGGACGGATCGCCACTCCGACACAGGATACCAGCATGCTGACATTCATTTTGCCGACCTCGGAAGGATGACGGGCAGAGTCAACCCCACCTGGTATTAATTCAACAGCTGAGTGTGATTTGAACTCAGGACTCTGGGATCCCAAGCCCACCACCCAAACCATTAAGCCAACACCAGGCATATGTTGGAATGATAGATGAGATCTTCCTCGTTCAAATCCAGGTCATCAAGGAAATCTTGGAAGTGGTGATTATTCAAAGCCTGAGGCTTGTTGAAATTGATGCAGGTGATGACTGGGCCGACCAGCTGCTTGAAATCAAGCGCCTTTGCGCAGAGGTTCTCTTGGTGTATAACTCAGTGGAAGATGGTCAGTTATTCGGGATCTAAGCCCGGATCAGTAATTTCTGCTTTAAGCCGCTCAACTCGGCCAGTGTTGGTGCCTACCATAGCCTTCAATTGAAATTCCACTTAATTTCTCCCATTGAGCTTGAAGCGGTCAAATGCCACTTTCACCTCTAAGAAAAGATCTTCCAAACACTGTTGTGCCTTTCATCGATTGTGGGTTAGTAATTCCTCGATTAAATCATCATTTATTCCTCGGATGAAGATGGTCAATTGAGCAGTATCGGTATGATCGGTGCTTTCGTAAACAGCTATGGAAAAAGTACTGAACTCCGATTCCTCCTTCCCCAATGACATAATGATGTCATTTGTGATTTCGTCAATTTTCCTCACCACAATGTGGCGCGAGAGACTAATTTTCTCCACATTTCCACAATTATCGGGGCATAATATTTTCATAACATCAGTGATACAATACTTCACAAGCTCATCATCGGAGTCTGGTTTTCAAAATTTCGCCAGTTTGTGACACAGAACGGAACTCGCTCAGACAATATTGTTGGTGTCGTTCCTCATGTTCTTGAACAGCATTGGTTCCCATTGTTCCCCAAGTAACTTATTTTTCAATTTCTGTGCATCGTCTTTCTGTGCATGCCCCTGACACTTTTTGTATGTTGCGAGTTTTGATTTGTAACGTCTCTTGAGATTCGACTCCTGGAAATATGCGACGTTCTTTGAGCATATCAAACCCAGGGAAGAACCCTTCTTTTCGACGAAGAAGTGCTCTTCCATCCATTTTTCTTGGAACACTCGGCCTTCATCGCCTATCTTTATAACCTTATACGATGTCACCATGATCAGACACCGGCTTGTACCAGGTGCAGGCTGGTATTGACTGAACAGGTGACGCTGCTAGACTACAATCATGAGGTGATGGTGACACACGATGTGTGCGATTCGGTATGATTGCCATGTGGTTGGAATGCGGTGTAGGCCTAATTAAATAAAAAAAATTTGAATCGTTCTATCGCCTGCACAGAAGCACGTTGTGGAACACCTGCAGGCATCAGGTTGCTCATGCCGAGGTTAGAGAAACACAAAGTAAATGCCATAAAATAAGACTTGCTAGATTATATCAAATCCAATTGTCACAATACATCCTAAAGGCTCAATTAGTAAATTATACTGCACAATATGTACATATATGAAACTAGTAAAAGTACCCATCACTTTGCTGACGGATTTAATCGAAAGACAAAACATGTACTTCACAAACATTTTGCTCTTCACCCTATAATTTGCCCGAGGTGAATCCCCACTTAAAATGAGTGACATGAAATATTTTGAAAATTTTACACTTTCGCTTCGCTGAAAAACTTGGTGTTGGATGCTTTGGTTTGAACCTCTGCTTACAAATGAGTGAAATGAAACATTTTGAAAATTTTGCATCATTCTCACTCAGGTTTCTACATCACCAGTAATGCATATTATCAAGTTATTTAAACTTTCTTTATGTCGGAAGATTTGTAATACCGGATACCATTGCGGGAGCTATACAATACATATTTAGATCAAGAATTGGGGTCTTTCTCCTCTCCACCCTGAACCCCCTCTTCCAGATATGACACCCTGACAGAAACCATACTTGGGATACCCATAGGCAACATGCAAAATTTGGTTCAGTTGCTTCTTTTTTTTTTAAAGCATATTTTAACAAACTAGAACGACTCTCAGTAGAGCGCATCCCTCCGCCCGGCTGAACAATTTCCGTTTTGTATTCCACTGAGAGGCTGGATCTGGATCTGGCCCTGAACCAAAATTGATTTGGCTTGTTCTTGTCACCTAACCAACTCATCGACTGAGTTACCTCTGCCACCGAAGGTAAAGGAGGTTGTTTTCACCCCCTTTCTGTCTTTGTTTGTCTGTTTGTGTGTGCAGGATATCTCAAAAATTTGTGGACAGGTTTGGTGTGTGACAAGGACAAACTGATTAGATTTTGGTGAAGATCCGTATCCGGATCCAGCTACTAAAATTTAAAAAAAGGGATTCTTCACGACTGAGAGATAGGGCCAAAAACTATATATAAAACACAATATCTCAAAAAGTTGTGGACATATTCCGATGAAACTTGGTTGACATGGGTGTGGAAGAATTGATTCAATTTTGGTGAAGATTGGAATCCGGATCTGGATACGAGATTTAATTTTTAGAGTGATTCTTCACCATTGAGAGATCGGCCCAAAAACGATATACATGGTGGCCATAAAGTCTGGAAACATAGGCGAATATATTATATATGGTTTATTGACATTCCAATACATGATATGTTAAATGACATTACATGATATGTTCAATGTGTTGTCCCTCATGAGAAATGCACAGTTCAATGCGCTGTGCAAAATTGCAATGAACACGGTGCATTAATGCAGCATTTCCATCAATCCCTGCACATGCATCCGTGATGCGTTGCCTCAGATGATTCGTGTCTGATTTTCACTGAATAAACGTGCGACTTCAGCATATCCCAAAATAAGTAATCAAGGGGGTTCAGATCTGCCAAGTGTGCAGCCCACGCCACAGGGCCACGTCGTCCAATCCAGTTCGGGAAATTATCATTCAACCAATCCCTCACCACTCTGGCGTAATGGGGTGGTGCGCCATCCTGTTAGAACCACTCCGGGTGACCTTCCCCTAGCCCTTCAAGTGCAGGCATTAATTGGTCAAGTAACATGATCAGATACATCTCGCCACTTATGTTATCTTCAAAGAAAAACGGTCCTCAGACATGTGCTCGCCACAGGCCACACCACACCATAACCTTTGCCGCTCCTTGTTGTTTGATAGGGGAGATCCAGTGCGATTGTCTTGCGACCAGTACCGCTTGTTTGCTTGTTCACTTCCCCATTGAAATAAAAATGAGCTTCGTCACTGAGCAGCACACAGTCTTCGGTAAAGTGGCCATTATTGTCCAGGCGATCCAAGAACCATGCACACATTTCCATACGATGGTCAGGATCATCCTCGGATAACTTTTGCAGGACTTGCGTCTTGTACGGGTGAAAGTTATCCACCTTGAGAATCTTTTGGACGGTACTGTGAGGGACCCCCAGTTCCATGGATGTCCAGCAAGTTGACTTCTTTGGGCTGGCCCTTCCCTTCGCTATGACAGTTTCCTTGACCTCGTCGGATACGGATGGTCGTCCAGAACGGAGTTTGTCCAACACACTGCCTGTATCCTTGAATTTTTGAACCAGCTTCCCCACTGTGCTATGGGAGATGGCAGTTCTTCCTGGATGACATGTGTTGAAGTGCTTTGCTATCCGTCAATATGACCAGCCCTCACATCTACTCAGCAATATCACCTCAACGTGTTAGTCTTTCGTCAAGGACATCTTCAAACTGTAACAGAATGCCAAAATATTATCTATGTTTCCAGACTTTATGGCCACCTTGTAGTACTGCAGAGCATGATACTTCAAAAATGTATTGGGCCCAATATATTCTCGTGGATCAGGCATTACGTGGCGGAAGTATGCGCTCTACCGGATGCCCTTCTAGTTTTGTCAGAACTCGTCCACAACTTTTTGAGATATCGTGTTCTATATCGGTGGTTTGTTTTTTTGCCCATCTCTCAGTGGCAAAGAATGACTCAGATCTGGATCCGGATCGTCACCAAAATCGAATCATGTATTGCTTGTCACACTCCCAACCTGTCCACCAAGTTTTGTCCAAATCCGTTCACAATGTTTTTGGATGTTGTGCTATATACATCATTTTTGGCCCTATCTCTCAATGGTGAAGAATCATTTAAAAAATTCTCAGATCAGGATTCAGATCCAGATCTTCAATGGATATTTATCTAGAACCGGATTTGGATATGGATCTGTTTTGTCAATTTTTCACAGTTACTAGCATGGTTCGGCTTGCCACGCTTACCTCTCCACACATCGTTGCAGAGATTGACATCACAGATTTGCTGTGTTGGCATGATTTACACCAATCATAATACAAACATTTCCTTTCTACAAATTTATTTGTAATATTGCTGATATTGTATTTATTTAAAAAAAATCATTTGTAATATAAGAAGGTCCAAGTGGTCTAAGTGGTCAAGAGTTGAAGCTCTCGAATCTGTCTGAAGGGTGTAAGGGGTAAAAATGGTGTTAATGTCAAAGAGGTCTAAAGGGTCTTTTGGAAATTTGGGTCTTTGGGGTCTGTTGGGACTTATGGGTCTTTGGGGTGTTTTGGGTTTTCAGGGTATTTTGGGCCTTCAGGGTATTTTGGGGTCTTCAGGGCATTTGGGTCCTCAGGGTCTTGGGAGTCTTTTTGGTCTTCAGGGTCTTTTTGGTCTTGGGGATCTTGGGGGGTTTTCAGGGTCTTGGGGGTGTTGGGGGTCTTTTGGGTATTCACTTATCCAGTTCGGAAAATTATCATTCAACCAATCCCTCACCACTCTGGCGTAATGGGGTCGTGCACCTGGAAATATTCTGGAAATTCTGGGTGTTTGGGGTCTTTTTGGTCATCGGGGTGTTTGGGGTCTTTTGGGTCTTCTGGGTGTTCGGGATCTTCTGGGTCTCCAGGGTCTTTTTGGTCATGGTCTTGGTTTTTGGTTTTGCTCTTGTGGATCTTTGGGTTATTTGGGGGTCTTAGTGGTCTTCTGGGTCTTTGGGGTCTTTTGGGTCTTTGGGGTCTTCTGGGTCTTTTGGGTCTTCGAGGTGTTTGGGGTCTTCTGGGTCTTTGGGGTCCTTTTGGTCATTGGGGTCTTCTGTGTCTTTTGGGTCTTCAGGGTTTTTTGGGTCTTTGCAGTCTTTTGTGTCTTCAGTCTTTTTGGTCATCAGGGTCTTCTGTCTTTTGGGTCTTCTGGGTCTTTGGAGTTTTTTTGGTCTTCAGGGTCTTCTAGGTGTCCAGGATCTACTGAGTCTTTGGGGTCTTTTTGGTCGTTGGGGTCTTTTTGGTCGTCAGGGTCTTTTTGGTCTTTGGGGACTTTTTGGTATTTGGGGTCTTGGGGATCCTGGTGGTTTTTCAGGGTGTTGGGGGTCTTCAGGGTGTTGGGGGTCTTTGGGATCTCAGGGGTCTTGGGGGTCTGCGTGGTCTCATGGTCTTGGGGCATCTTTCAGGGTCTTGGGATCTTTGGGGTCTTCAGGATCTTGGGGATCTTGGGGTGTTGTGGTTCTACAGGTATCTTAGGGGTCTTTGGAGTATTGGGGGTCTTCGGTGTCTTGGAGGTATTTTGGGTGTTTCAGGTGTTTTGCTTCTTAATAGTCGTGAGGGTCTTCGAGGGTCTTCAAAGGTCTCAGCAGTCCAAAGTGTCGAAAGTTACATAAATAATCGACATATAGTTACACGGACGGACAGAGGGAAGGAAGGATGGAAGGACAGACGGACGGACGGACGCTCACCGAGACGGAGCTCTTTTCATAAATAGATGCTCTTTTTGTACTAAAAAATATTACATTGCAAAGCAATTCTCGCTCTTGTTCTGTCTGTTTGTCTATTTGTCTGCATGTGAATCGCCGACAGGCCACATATTTTACTCCAACACAAGTCGCTGCGCTCACCTCACCACATGCCACCACAGAAGAACAGGCTTGTGTTAACTCAGGATAATGACTGTATGTGAGTTGCTGCATTGTCATGTAACATATAAAATAAAATTTAAAACACCTCAACACCGCGTAACCGCAACATGAGTAAAAACACCTCAACTCCACGTAACTGCCACGTTATTAAAAACACCTCACTTCCACATTATTATAAACACCTCACTTCCACGTTATTAAAAACACCTCACCTCCACGTAACTGCGGCATTATTAAAAATACCTCACTTCCATGTTATTCAAAACACCTCACCGCAATGGCATGAAAAACACCTCACCTCCGCGTAACTGCCACATTATTAAAAACACCTTACTTCCACATTATTTAAAACACCTCACCACCATGGCATGAAAAGCACCTCACCTCTACGTAACTTCCACATTATTAAAAACACCTCACTTCCACGTTATTAAAAACACCTTAATGCCACGTTATTAAAAACACCTCACAGCCATGTTATTAAAAACACCTCACAGCCATGTTATTAACAACACCTCACTGCCACGTGATTCAAAACAGCTCACTGCCAAGTCATTAAAAACATCTCACAGCCATGTTATTAACAGCACCTCACAGCCGTTACTAAAACACCTCACAGCCATGTTATTAACAGCACCTCACAGCCACGTTACTAAAACACCTCACAGCCATGTTATTAACATCCCCTCACAGCCACGTTATTAAAAACACCTCAACGCCAAGTTATTAAAAACACCTCAGCCACGTTATTAAAAACACCTCACAGCCATGTTATTAAAAACACCTCACAGCCATGTTATTAACAACACCTCACTGCCACGTGATTCAAAACAGCTCACTGCCAAGTCATGAAAAACACCTCACAGCCATGTTATTAACAGCACCTCACAGCCACGTTACTAAAACACCTCACAGTCATGTTATTAACAGCACCTCACAGCCACGTTACTAAAACACCTCACAGCCATGTTATTAACAGCACCTCACAGCCACATTATTAAAAACACCTTAATGCCAAGTTATTAAAAACACCTCAGCCACGTTATTAAAAACACCTCAACTCCACGTTATTAAAACACCTCACCACCACGTTATTAAAAACACCTCACCACCACATAATTATAAACACCTCACTGCCACGTTATTAAAAACACCTCACCACCATGGCATGAAAAGCACCTCACCTCCACGTAACTGCAACATTATTAAAAACACCTCACTGCCACGTTATTAAAAACACCTCACTGCCATGTTATTAAAAACTCCTCACTGCCATGTTATTAAAAACCCCTCACTGCCATGTTATTAAAAACCGCTCACTGCCATGTTATTAAAAACACCTCACTGCTGTGTTATTAAAAACCCCTCACTGCCACGTTATTAAAAACACCTCACTGCCACGTTAGTAAAAACATCTCACCGCCATGGCATGAAAAGCACCTCACCTCCACGTAACTGCCACGTTTTTAGAAACACCTAAACAGCCATGTTATTAAAAACACCTCACATCCACGTCATTAAAAACACCTCACATCCACATTATTAAAAACACCTCACAGCCATGTTATTAAAAACACCTCACATCCACGTTATTAAAAACACCTCACAGCCATGTTATTAAAAACACCTCACATCCACGTTATTAAAAACACCTCACATTCACGTTATTAAAAACACCTCACAGCCTTGTTATTAAAAACACCTCACATCCAGGTTATTAAAAACACCTCACATCCACGTTATTAAAAACACCTCACATCCACGTTATTAAAAACACCTCACAGCCATGTGATAAACAGCACCTCACTGCCGTGTTATTAAAAACACCTCACAGCCACATTATTAAAAACACCTCAATTCCACATTATTAAAAACACCTCACCACCACATTATTATAAACATCTCACTTCCACGTTATTAAAAACACCTCACTGCCATGTTATCAAGAAAGCCTCAACGCCACGTTATTAAAAACACCTCAACGCCACGTTATTAAAAACACCTCAACGTCACGTTATTAAAAACACCTCAACGCCATGTTATTAAAAACACCTCAACGCCACGTTATTAAAAACTCCTCAACCATGTTATTAAAAACACCTCACATCCACGTTATTAAAAACACCTCACATCCACGTTATTAAAAACACCTCACATCCACGTTATTAAAAACACCTCACTGCCATGTTATTAAAAACACCTCACAGCCACATTATTAAAAACACCTCACCACCACATTATTATAAACACCTCACTGTCACATTATTAAAAACACCTCACTGCCATGTTATCAAGAAAGCCTCAACGCCACGTTATTATAAACACCTCAACGCCACATTATTAAAAACACCTCAATGTCACGTTATTAAAAACACCTCAACGCCACGTTATTAAAAACATCTCAACGCCACCTTATTAAAAACACCTCAAGGCCACGTTGTTAAAAACACTTCAACGCCACGTTGTTAAAAACACTTCAACGCCACGTTATTAACAACACTTCAACGTCACGTGATTAACAACACTTCAACGTCACGTTATTAACAACACTTCAGCGCCACGTTGTTAAAAACACCTCAACGCCACGTTATTAACAACACTTCAACGCCACGTTATTAACAACACTTCAACGCCACGTTATTAACAACACTTCAATGCCACGTTATTAAAAACACCTCAATGCCACGTTATTAAAAACACCAACACCATGTTATTAAGAACAGCTCACAGCCACGTTGTTAAAAACACCTCAATTCCCCGTTATTAAAAACACCTCACCACCACATTATTATAAACACCTCACTGCCACGTTATTAAAAACACCTCACTGCCACGCTATTAAAAACACCTCACCGCCATGGCATGAAAAGCACCTCACCTCCACGTAACTGCCACGTTATTAAAACACCTCACTGCTGCGTTATTAAAAACACCTCATTGCCATGTTATTAAAAACACCTCATTGCCATGTTATTAAAAACAGCTCACCGCGGAGTTATTAAAAACAGCTCAATGCCACGTTATTAAAAACAGCTCAATGCCGCGTTATTAAAAACACCTCAATTCCACGTGATTAAAAACACCTCAATGCCACGTGATTAAAAACACCTCAATGCCACGTGATTAAAAACACCTCAATGCCACGTGATTAAAAGACCTCAATGCCAGGTTGTTAAAAACACCTCAATGCCACGTTATTAAAAACACCTCAATGCCACATTATTAAAAACACCTCAATTCCACGTTATTAAAAACATCTCAATGTCACATTATTAAAAACACCTCAATGCAACATTATTAAAAACACCTCAATGCCGTGTTATGAAAAACACCTCAATGCCACGTGATTAAAAACACCTCACAGCCATGTTATTAACAACACCTCACTGCGACATCCTCAAAAACACCTCAATTCCACGTTATTAACAACACCTTAATTCCACGTTATTAACAACACCTTAATGCCACGTTATCAACAACACCTCAATGCGACGTTATCAAAAACACCTCAATGCCACGTTATCAAAAACACCTCAACGCCACGTTATCAAAAAAAACCTCAACGCCACGTTATCAAAAAACACCTCAACGCCACGTTATCAAAAAACACCTCAACGCCACGTTATTAAAAACACCTCAACGCCACGTTATTAAAAACACCTCAACGCCACGTTATTAAAAACACCTCAACGCCACGTTATTAAAAACACCTCAAAGCCACGTTATTAAAAACACCTCACAGCCATGTTATTAACAACACCTCACTGCGACGTCCTCAAAAACACCTCAATTCCACGTTATTAACAACACCTTAATGCCACGTTATTAACAACACCTTAATGCCACGTTATCAACAACACCTCAACGCCACGTTATCAAAAACACCTCAACGCCATGTTCTCAAAAAAACCTCAACGCCACGTTATCAAAAAAAACCTCAACTCCACGTTATCAAAAAACACCTCAACGCCACGTTATCAAAAAACACCTCAACGCCACGTTATCAAAAAACACCTCAATGCCACGTTATTAAAAACACCTCAATGCCACGTTATTAAAAACACCTCAACGCCACGTTATTAAATACACCTCAACGCCACGTTGTTAACAACACTTCAATGCCACGTTGTTAACAACACTTCAACGCCACGTTGTTAACAACACTTCAACGCCACGTTGTTAACAACACTTCAACGCCACGTTATTAACAACACTTCAACGCCACGTTAATAAAAACACCTCAACGCCACGTTATTAAAAACACCTCAACACCACGTTGTTAAAAACATCTCACCTCCACGTTGTTAAAACACCTCACCACCACGTTGTTAAAAACACCTCACCTCCACGTTGTTAAAACACCTCACCACCACGTTGTTAAAAACACCTCACCCCCGCGTTATTAAAAACAGGTCACCACCACGTCATTAAAAACACCTCACCGCCACGTTATTAAAAACACCTCACCGCCACGTTGAAAACACCTCACCGCCACGTTGTTAAAACACCTCACCACCATGTTATTAAAAACGGCTCAACCCCACGTTATTAAAAACAGCTCACAATCGCGTTATTAAAAACGCCTTAATGCCACGTTATTAAAATACACCTTAATGCCACGTTATTAAAAACACCTTAATTCCACGTTATTAAAAACACCTCACAGCCATGTTATTAACAACACCTAACCGCCCCGTTATTAAAAACACCTAACTGCCACATTTTTAGACACGTCACTGCCATGTTATTAAAAACAACCCACTGCCACGTCATTAAAAACACCTCACTGCCAAGTTATTAAAAATACCTCAACGCCATGGCAATAAAAATACCTAACCGCCGCATAACTGCCACTTTTTTTTCCCCGTATACACTGTTGAGGCTCGTCTGAGAGTTAACACACAGAAATGCACAACAAGGGGAGCAGCAGACAAGAGGGGTGGGAGAGGGAAGGAAAAATACAGTGGAGAACAGAGACATGAGGAGATCTGTGGAAGGGAGAGGGATGGGGTGGGGGTACAGAGGGTAAACAAGATGGACACTACAGGGACTTTCAGGTCCTCACATCACAGGGATTCCAGGTCCTCACATCACAGCGACTTTCTGGAAGGAAAGCAGGGAATTTGAAGGAGGTGGGTTTGGGGTGTATAAGTTGGGGTAGAAAAGATCATGGTTTTGGATGGGGGAAGATAAGAGATGGTGATAAACAGCTGTTTTGAAGACCTGGAGGGAAGAGTGGGATTTAAGAGAGAGTGAGAGTTTGTTCCAAAGGCAGGAAAAAAGAGGAATGAAAGAGTGAAGGTGAGCAGTGATTCTTGATTTTGGTAGTTTTACCACAAGTGGGTTGCTGCCGGACCTTGAGCGCCCTGTGGAAATATGGAGGGGACATATCTCAGACAGCAGGGGGTGGGGTGGGGGGAGGCGCTGGAGAGAGTTGGTAGAAGACAGAAATACCACCTACCTGCCTGCGGTGGGAGAGTGAGAGACCCATAGACTCAGTCTCATCGTGTGAGATACCAATGATCAGAAATGCCTTGGTTTCCACAGCATGAAGCCGAGAAAGGTGAGAGGTGGGATCACCAGCCGAGAGGGGAGAGCAGTACTCCATCAGGCTGTGGACAAAAGCTTTGTATGTGGTCAGGAGCTCAGGTGCACCAAGGAATAACTTTGCACGATAGAGGAGGCCCAGTCAGTGACTGGCTTTGGAGGCCTACTTGGAAATGTGGCTTTCCCAGGAAAGATCATGGCATATAATGAGTGAGACCCAGAAGCTTGAATGAAAGGACTTCTTCAAGAGGATTGTTGAGAAAGTGGATGGGGTGGTTTTCCAGATGGTCCTTTCAGAGAGACATAGTGAGAGTGTGAGATCTGTCAGGGTAGAAAGACATGTTCCACGTGTTGGACCAGCTTGTGGTTTTATCCAGATCTGCAGAGAGTGAAGAGGCTGTTTCTTGCTGAATGGGTGGAGTCATCAGCAAATAGATAAATAGGATTTTCCAGAGAGTGAGAGAGATCATTGCTGAAAACCAGAAAAAGGACAGGGCCCAGAACACTGCCTTGAGGAACTCCAGCCTGGACAGGAAAAGGGGATGAGAGAACTCCATTAAGGGCCACGCATTGGCTGCGACCGTATGTGTTCCATTAAGGGCCACACGTATGTCATTGTATACCATAGGAACAGAGCTTGGAGAGCAGGGCAGGGTGCCAGACTGTAGCGAATGCACGTGATATGTCTCTGGAGATGGCTCTGATTTCATGTCTTGCATTGAGGATGTCCATCCATTGTTGGGAGTGTGTTTGTCTCGGATATGTCTGAGCAGTGTTTGTCTCCGGACGTGTCTGGGCAGTGTTTATCTCCGTACGTGTCTGGGTGATGTTTGTCTCTGGGTGTGTCTGGGTAGTGGTTGTCTCTGGACAGCTTAGCTGTGGAATACCCTGGCAGTATTTGTCTCCGAACGTGTCCGGGCAGTGTTTGTCTCCGAATGTGTCCAGGCTGTGTTATTCTCCAAACGTGTCCAGGCGGTGTTTGTCTCCGAATGTGTATGGGAGGTGTTTGTCTCCAGATGTGTCCGGGCGGTGTTTGTCTCTGAACGTGTCCGGGCGGTGTTTGTCTCCGAACGTGTCTGGGCGGTGTTTGTCTCCGAACATGTCCGGGCTGTGTTTGTCTCCGAACGTGTCTGAGCGGTGTTTTCTCAGAACGTGTCCGGGCAGTGTTTGTCTCCGGACGCAATTGGGCGGTGTTTGTCTCTGGACAGCTTAGCTCTGGAATGTCTGGGCAGTGTTTGACTCCAACATTGTCCGGGCAGTGTTTGTCTGCGAACATGTCTGGGCGGTGTTTGACTGCGAACGCGTCCGGCCAGTGTTTTTCTGAGAATGCGTCCGGGCGGTGTTTGTGAACGCATCCGGGCGGTGTTTGGCTGCGAAGGCGTCTGGCCAGTATTTGTCTGCGAACGCGTCTGGGCAGTGTTTTTCTGCAAACTCGTCCAGGTGGTGTTTGTCTGCTAACGTGTCCGGGTGGTTTCTGTCTGCGAACGCATCCGGCCAGGAGTTTGGCTCTCGATGTGTCTGGTCAGGAGTTTGTCTCCGGACGTGTCTGGACAGGAGTTTGTCTCCGAGCGTATCTGGAAGGGAGTTTGTCTCTAGACATGTCCGAGCGGTGTTTGTCTCTGGAGAGCTTGGCTCTGGACGCTTCCTGGCGGTGTTTCTCTCCAAACATGTCCGGGTGGTGTTTTTGTCTCGACGGGTGTTTGTCTCCAGACTTGTCCAGATGGGAGTTTGTCTCTGGACATGTCCAGATCGGAGTTAGCCACTGGACGTGTCTGAGCGGTGTTTGTCTCTCGACAGCTTGGCTCTGGATGCATCTTCTCGGCGGTGTTTGTCTCTAGATGTGTCCGGGCGGTGTTTATGTCCGGATGGGAGTTTGTCACCGGACCTGTCCAGGTGGTCTTCGTCTCCGGACGGTATTTTATCTCCATGCGGTATTTATTATATGACCAGTAGAAAATGGATTTCAGAAATTATTTTGTTTCCATCTTCACTGTTACTCTATGCAGAAGCATTTTAATGAGACAGGATGAATCGTAAGTAACGCTCCACCACACGTCTGCTTTCCCTTCCTCTCACCTCTTGCTGCCTTCCCTTCCCCCACCCCTTCTCACTCTCCCTCCCTCCTCGCTCCCCTCTCTCCTCTCTACCACAAATACCTACTTTGGGGGGGGGGGTCAAAAAAACCCGTAGAGTCCCTTAAAGAGCGCAGATTTTGATGTGATTAATACACATTCGTTAGGCATCAGATATGAAGCTTGCTTATGGCCAAGTTTCATCAAAATCGTGTGTTTGGCTCAAGCGATAATGACTAAAGTTTTTACCGACTGGCTGTCTGGTGATTGACTGACTGACTCACTCACTCACTCACCTACAGACACCTACAGACACTCACCCTTTGAGACCCCAACACCCTTAAGACCCCAAAGACCCTTTAAGACCCCTAGGATCGTTAATAACCCTAAGACCCTTAATAACCTTAAGACCCTTTAAGCCCCTATGACACTAAAATGACATAGACCCTATGGACCCCTTTGACATTCTGTCTGAGGGCCTTTTTCAACAACAAAAAATCCCCCCATAGGTAAACCACCTCAGCACCCAGTTCAGCGGGCACAAAATAAAATTAACTAATTGATTTTCTCTTTCTTTTTTTTCAGTTTCTGCTCATCTTGGTGGCATAGGGAAAAGTCTCACGTGTCATAGAAAAAGTCCCACGTGGCAATGAGAGAACAGAGACAAAGAACGTGGCAATGAGAGACAACAATTTCACCCCATTATATTTAAAGGGGATTTTTTTGTGATTTTATAATTGCCAAACCTCAGGAATTTTTCAATATATCACATTGAAACTTACACAGCTTACTCATACACATGTGTAGTACATGTGTATAAAATCTGGTCAAAATCACTCAAAGGTCAAGGTCGATGCCATCCAAAACATGTAAAACATTTATTAGGTGGCAATTAGAAAATGTATTAACCAAAGGTGTTATACACAGCATTCCATCATGTAAAATGCTTGATAGGTCAAAATTACCAAATTGCTGTTTCCATAGCAACGATTGTTTATTTGGGTTTCGCAAGTGTCACACGACATCTTTGTTGTTACCTCTGCCACCGAATGTAGACAGCGGTTATGTTTTCACACCAGTCTGTCTAACTGTATGTGAACAGGATATCTCAAAAACTTGTCGTTTGAAAGACAGGTTTGGTGTGTGACGAGGACGAATTGATTAGATTTTGGTGAAGATTCGGATCTGGATCCAGATTTTGGTGAAGATCCCAATCCGGATCCAGATACGAGAATTTTCTTTACATGATTCTTCACCATTGAGAGATGGGTCCAAAAACGATATATAGCACGATATCTCAAAAAGTTAAGGACGAATTCAGACGAAACTTTGTGGATGAGTTGGTTCGGTGACAAGAACAAACCGATTATGTCAGGATTCTGGTTCAGGTCAGGTTTCGGTCTGTCAGTGGGAAACAAAATTTAAACTGTTCAGCCTGGTGGAGGTGTGCGCTCCGCCGAGTACTGTTGTAGTTGTTTTCTTTGTCCCCCCAGTTCTCATCCCCATGTATTTAATTGTATGTGTGCATTCTTTCTTCATTACCTCCACCACCGAAGGTAAAGGAAGTTATGTTTTCACTCCTTTCTGTCTAATTGTATGTGAGCAGGATATCTCAAAAAGTTGTGGATGGATCCGGATGAAATTTGTGGACAGGTTCTGTGTATTGCAAGGACAAACTGATTAGATTTTGGTGAAGATCTGGATCCAGATCCGACTTCGATAATTTTTTAAGTGATTCTTCACCATTGAGAGATACGGCCAAAGACAATACAGAGCACGATATCTCAAAAAGTTATGGACGGATTCGGATGAAACTTGGTGGACACATTGGGTGTGAGACAATGAAGATCCGAATCCAGATCTGATAATTTTTATAGTGATTCTTCACCATTGAGAGATAGAGCCAAACACGATATATATATATATTTCAAAAAAATAGCATGATATTTCATGACACTGTATGGCATGATATTTTAAAAATGTATTAGGCCCGATATGTTCTCGTGAATCAGGCATTACGTGGCGGAGGAATGCGCTCTACCGACTACCCTTCTAGTTGCTCATTTGTTCATCCATGCGATATACATTGAACACACTTTTTTGTCAGAGTTTTGTAAGTTTCAACACTTGCGATCAGTAACACCATGGCACGCTAACTTCCCGCTGGTCCAACTACAAATTGTCATTGAATGCAGTGATTAGTTAGTGATGTAATTAAAGTCCGCACAATATGCCTACTGCGGTTTAATCCCAAGGGATGATCCTCCAACATGACCAAGGGATCCTGTTAATTTGGTTTTCTGACTATCTAAATTCTCACAGTTGGAGCCCTCGGGGAGCCTGGTCACGGAACATACATATAATATATACATACATACATACATACATACATAAAATACATACATATCTGCAGTATACATGAAAGGTGTGGATTTGCGCACTGCTTGTGATTTTCATTTCACTAATTTTAAAATTTTTCACATTGCATTCCACCACTGGGATTCGTGACAGCACGAAATGCCTCTTCAGGGAATTTCCCAGTAATTTCTTTGGAGGTAGCCATTGTGTTGTGTCCAATGAAACAGAACTTGGAGTCAGGATTCACCGATACCTTCATTGCCCTTAAATGCAATGATCTTGTGAAACTGGAATGTCAGTGTTTAAATTTGGCAGCTAGAATGCCTTATAGTTTCTGTAATGCAGCCATTAACCGTCTGTCGATGGACAATTTTGATATGTTTGTTTGAACAATTCATTTTTAGCTCGTCTACCACCAAGTCTGCCATGGGTTGTTAAAGCATAACGATGTCCTTCCTTCTGTCCGTGGGTCCATTAACATTTTTCCCGGTTTTTTGCCTATTCCTCTGAGTTTGCTGAACGGATCGTTTTGAAACTCGGCATGATGATTCATGACGTCGATGCGCAAAAATAATGGAGCCTTTTTAAAAAAAATTCCCTTCCAGGTGGTGAGATAATTAACGAATTAACCCAAAATGCAATCTGTGTGTATGTCCACTCTCCATCACATATCACGAGATTCCGTCATCTCACGAGATGTTTCGTCGTTATTTCATTTAAACCTCTTAATCTAACCTCTTCATTTAATTTGATCTTTAATCGTAATTTAATGTAAGCTCTTGATCAAATTTTAACCTCGTAATGTCATTAATACCCTCTTGCTTTGAATAACGGGAAAGAAAGGGAGAGGGGAGGACATAGAGTTTGGGTGGGATGGTAAAGAAGGGACAATCCTCTGTCCTTTTTTTGTTCACCCTTTTACCTTTTTAGTCCTTTTAAGACCCTATCGACAAATTACACCCTTTAGACCCTGCAGATGCTTTAGGCATTTAGACCCCAACTACGATTGGAACATACCCTTTGGACCTTTAGACCCCATATACCCTTTAGATAAAGACTGCTTAAGACCATGAAGGCCCTCAAGACACTTTAGATCCATTAAACATTTTAGACCCCTTCAACACTTTAAACCCTCCAGGCCCATTAAACTGTTTAGAACTCTTGACCTTTTAGACCCTTTAACCCTTTGACCTTCAGACATTTTCATCCTTTAGACCCGTAAGACCCTCTCTATTTTTGGAATGTACCCTTTAGACTTTTAGACCCATCAAAACCTTAAACATTTTAAGACCCTTTTTAGATCTTTTAACACCATTTAAAGTTGAGACGCTTTCGATATTTTTTACATCCTTTAGACCCTTTTAGACCCGTTAGACCTGACTACTTTTGTAATGTACCCTTTAGACCTTCAGACCCCACAGACCTTTAGATCCCTTATGACTCTTTAAATCCCAATAGACTTACACCTGTATACCCTATTGATATTTATACTCTTTAGATCCCTTTACACCTTTTAAGACCTTTTTAACACCTTAGACCGCTTTGGACACTTACACATTTTCAAACCTATAAACCCTTTAGCTCCTTTTGATGCTTTCGACCTTTTAAACCGTTTCGACCCTAACTACTATTGGAATGTATCCTTTCGACACCTTTGATCTCGTCGACCCTTTAGCCCCATTATGACCCTTTAAACCCCGATAGAACCTTTAGACCATTACATGCTTTTGACCCCTAAGACCCTGAAGACCATTTAGATCCCTTTAGACCTTTTCATTCTTTTAAAGACCATTTTAAGTCCTTTTATGACCCTTTCAGTCCTTTTAAGACCTTTCAACACTTGAGACTCCTTTCGAACATTACAACCTTTAGACCTCTTAGTCCCTTTAGATCACTTTAGACCCTACTTCCTTTTAGGGTCGAAAAGGGATTAAGGGTCCTTTCACTGGGCAAAAACGAATGCAACTGTTTTCATCAATTCAGGACCCACTCATCCGACATAGTTTTCGTTGCGAGAATACAATTGTGTTATCAGGCCTTTCAGTCCCCACGGGCCCATAATTTTCCATCAAATCAAACTGAAATCAACTTTGTCACCCAATGCACCCCAATTACGACCACCCTCCATCGGGAGACGAGCATCTGTCCAACTTGGGACTATTCATATAAAATGTTGTGCAATCTCTGCAGCAAAATGTTGATTATAACGTGTTGGTGGTATCCCATTGCAATATGACCTCATTACTATCTAATACTGTATGAAACCAGTTTTTAATGTATAAAGTTTGCCAATTCACACATTTTGCGGCTTATCGGGGGCTTGTATGGGCGACTTGTGCGGCTGCGCATTCATCGTCGTGACAGATGGCACGAAGCGATGACAAGAACTCTGTGGCTTTTCACGAGTGATTTCCTTCAAAGCGAACCCCGAAACTCGACAGCACGTCGACCCGTTACGCTGAAACATTATATCGGCTTCCCAAGCGACTTTGTTAAGCCAAGCAACGAAGGAACAAAATGATCTCTTCCTGCCACCACTAATTTCAGGTGACAAGCCGTGCAGGCCCCTGTAGGTATGGCTGGACCCCTGCGTGCCCCTGGCTCTGGCTGGAACAGCTGCCGTCTCTGGAAAGGAACATTTTCCAGGGAGGGAAAGAGAGAGAGAGAGAGAGATGCATTTTCCAGGGAGCTGAAAACGGCCCCGCTCACCCTTTAGCCATTATCATCCACCGCTGGCAGCGGGATTTATGACAGGACAGCAGAGCGAGATAGAGCGAAGCGCCCCCTGCCCAGGGTGTGGCGGTGGCACGTCGACACAGATTCCCACCGAACATTCAATGACCTTTCAACCCTGAAGTTCTCGTTTGTGCGGGAAAGAACACGAGGTGTTGTTTGCAAGTCATTAAACTCTTGTTATTTTTATTTTCACTGAAGTTTTAAATCCGGTTCATCTGCAGCTCACGGTCGAGATGGCCTTGAGACTCCACATCGGTTAACTTCTTTATTTTCCTCAATAGTGACTTTTCATTTTATGATATAACTATAGCAATTGGGCGACGTTTGTTTCCGGAGGGCAGTTGCTTTTCTACTGCTGATGAGCGTCGATCACCGCTTCTTATCAATTGCGTCCCACGATCGCATTGATCAATGCAAAGCTTCGGGCAACGCTGAATTGCAAGGTCGCAGGCGGACCTTCGCTTTTGTATGGAGCTCGAGCTTCGGACCTTGTAATCTCTGCTTGGGGCAGTGCTTCTACCCGCAGCGACGGCACTTTTTGATCAACTGTGAGTTGGACACGAAAAGCCTGTCCGAGCGTGCAATGGCTCAGGAGGCGGTGGAGTGAAAATGGCTTTGGTGGTGGAGAAAATACACCAACTGACCACCTCTGCGCCTCACTGGGTTGTTGCAAATGAGTTTCTCATCGATGCGAATCACATGTTATCCCAAGCGAGTTAGAGGGCTTCTATTTATTATGTGCGCAAAATTGCGTCCACGTCCGCTTGTCCCATACATTCTCCTTAACTCATCCCCACCCGAATTAGGTATGCCCCATACATTCTCCTTAATTCTTCCCTACCCCCCACTTAGTATGCCCCATACATTCTCAGGAATTAACACCTCCCCAAAATCTAAATTAACCCCTCATGTATACATGTACATGCACCCTTATGAAAACGAATCAGTTTCCAAGACAATACACGATTGTTATTAAAATTTCGTTAGGCTGGGATATATCGAATTTTCGGCGCAAATTCAACTGATCATTTTGCAATTTCTTTTTTGTCTTTGTGGTTAGTACCTTAGGAGGAAAATGCGTGAAACATTCCATATGGCTCTATGCTGCGTTATCTCACCTTCAGCCCATGTTCTTATTTCTTTATACACCTGGCTGTGGCAGTACGCCTCCGCTGTGCTACCATCTGGTTTCCAGGCCAGAATCCACAGCTGGGACAGAACTTATACCTTTGCACGCACTTCACGCGTGTTTGTGCTGCGCGTTTCCCACGCCACGGCCATCGTGTATACACTCGAGTCATGCATCGAGGCTCCTCGTGTGGACACCACACACACACACACACACACACACACACACACACACACACACACACACACACACACACACACACACACACACACACACACACACACACACACACACACACACACAGTGGTTAAAGTGGAGGTGGGGGTTGGGGGTGAGCAGGGGAAGCCTGGCATCCAAGCTAAGAAAATTAAGGAGACCCACCCGCGACCAATCTCTTTATGTTCCACCCGTCCCCCAATCCAACCTTCCTCAGCTACATGGAAAACTTGGAGGCTAACGGGAGCCAAAACAACATGATCAGGATAAGTAAAAATTTGACATTCGTTTCGATTCGTGTGAATATCCACCATGTCTTCTGTCTGTCCATACAGAGCCTTGGATTTCAAGGAGAACCCAAACACCTACAACCCATGTTGGTGCGAAACTATTATTTGATGTTATAAAAATTGGATATGATGATTCGTTTTTCAATCTTGGAATTTTAAATCGGTAATTTGGCGATTTCTGTATCATTTATTTCCACGGATCCTGATGCCGTGACGTCATTGTTTTAAAAGATATCTGCTATTCCAAATTTTCACGCAAGACTCAGCAATTATTTTTCAAATTTCCATGCGTTTCTTGGCATCCTGCCCCATCGCCGTGTGTCCTGGGTGGTTTGCAGGAACACAACCGAAAGTGGTTTCTTCTAATTTCGTATGCAGCACATAGCTGCAGTTTATCATTTGCAAGAAAAGGAGCTGTGTCACTGATGCAGTGCCCCCTGTACATTACAGCTGGAATATGTTGAGGGTGCCAGTGAGAGCTCGCCAGATATTCGTGAACGACATTGTGGGATTTTTAACGTCCATCAACTAATTCCGGCAGACCGGACACCCAGTTCAACGTCCATCAGAGGAATTGCACAGGCATCGATTCCTTGCCCTGCCTGCAAAACACCAGAATGACAGTTTATAGCTGGGTCATTATTTTAACCCAAGCTAGACAGCTGAGAGGTTAGTGAGCATACCTCCAGACTATCCTGCCAGCCCATTGCGTTGGCAGTAAGGGGAACAAGAGGCTAAAGGACACCAACGTGACCAGGATTTGCATAAAATATATGCAAAATACCAGAGCAACCTGGAAGAACTTAACAAAATGGTCGCAATTGTGTTTGGATCCTTTCGATGAGCATTACTGCGAGACCATAGACTTGGCAGGGCCTTGTGGTCATCTCGCTCAATTGCGAGACGATGTTATACGCTATACCCACTGTTATACCAAAATACATCAATGTCGGGAAAAGCAAGGCCATCCCTTCCTGAACATGTGAACTAGATGAGCAAACAAGGTGAGCTGAGCAGGGACGATAGCTGGTCAGTACTCAATTAGCAGTAGTTGTATGATGTACTAATCCGATACTTTGAAACTGCCACAGCAAAGCAGTTTGCCTTTAAATACACGATTGTACATTTATTCCAAGTTTGGATAATAATTTGTTGTTATTTTCTGTTCCTGTGTAATCAATTTACTCTTTCATCCGATAAAGGTAAATTATTAATATTCTAGAATAGCACTCGCTAGAATGCATACTTCCGACAGGCTGAACAGTTTACGTCTTGTATCCTACTCAAAAGCTGGATCTGGATCCAGACCTGAAACAAAATGTAATTGGCTTGTTCTTGTCAACTCATCCACCTAGTTTTGTAATCATCCATCCACAGCTTTTTAAAATATCGTGCTCGATGTCGTTTTTGGCCCCTTTTCTCAATGGTGAATAATCACTTTGAAAATTATTGGATCCGGATCTGGATATTCACGAAAATAGGATCAATTCTTCTTTGTCACACAGCTAACCTGTCAACCAAGTTTCGTCCAAATCCATTGATCACTTTTTGAGATATTGTTCTACTTATCGTTTTTGGCCCTATTTCTCAATTAATGGTGAAGCTTCACTTTAAAAATTTCTCGGATCCAGATCTTCACCAAAATCGAAACAATTCGTGCTTGTCACTCACCCAACATGTCTCCCAAATTTCGTCTGACTCTGTCCATAACCTTTTGAGATATCATGCTCACAGACAGACAGACAGATAGGGGGTGAAAACATAATCTCCTTCCACCTTTGGTGGCAGAGGTAATTATTATATCATTTTTTTTATTAGAAACACTGTATGTTTTAATACAAGTAACAAAACTTGGTATTTGAGCTGAAAGTTGCAGGTTTTGTGTGCGGAATCACAGTTGTTACAGAAGCCAGAATATGGGAAGACCAAACCTTATAAATGCTAAATGTACTTGTGACTAACTGGTAAACAGGTGCAGTACTTCAGGGTTGTTCTATGGACTAGATAAAATAAACCTTAACAATCTGTTTTGTAAGCTATCACCGACATTCATGTCCATCTCAATTTCGTCTGATGTCACTCACACCGCTCACATACAACTCGAAACGATAGGGCTCTGTGATGTCGGCTAAACCGCAACCACTTCATTTCCATCGCCAGAACTTTCCCTTTAATGCCAACAATCAGTTTCCATCCATGAAAAAAACCAGACTCGCTGTTATCCGTGGAATCTGAATCTGAATCGGAGCTCATGTCGTATTTTATTTCAATACGCGCATCCATATTGAACGCAGATCATTTCACTCCGTGACATCATGGGTCAGAGGTCACCATGTTATTACTGAGGTGTAAGTATCCAACTTCAACTACATTTTTCGATCTGAACAAAGACATACAAAAAAACAATCTTCATTTTATAAAATACAACACGATAAGGAATAATTTTCAGTGGTTTAATTTCAAATAGTGTGTTTGGGTTCCCCTTAAAAAAAGCCAAACTATTATAACATTTTGTTGAGATGGCACCACATTGGTGGCCAATTTCCTCAACAACAGCCTCTTGCATTGATCTCCAGACTCCCACCCTTTTGAATAGGGAGATGTCATTGACCTTATTCCTTCCTACCACAGAATCTGCAATGCTTGTTCAACTCGAGCTGATTGCCAGTCAGAAAGACAGAATTATGACCTTTGATTGAGCAGAAGGTGTCCTTATTCTTTCATTCCATAAAGTTTGTTCACCCCCAACATCGTTACCTGTTGACAAGGATACAGGGCGCTCCAACTTTGTAACTATTAGAAGAAAAAAAAACAACTAAAGCCATGGCACCTACTCCCCACCCTCCCCCAAACTACCATGCCCGACCCTCCCCCTTCCCTCGATTCCTGTTGATTTCTGCTAGCATATTCCAAGTTCAGCTCTGTACTTTGAATTACTCATGCATGGTTCCACCACAGGAGCACACTTTCCATCTCCATGGGTTGGTTGTGAGGATTGGCTTCAACACTCGCTGGCACTACGGGCACACCTCGACCAGTCGTTTCCATCTCGACAATCAGATTCTGCATAATCTCTGTGAGAGACACAGGTGGCGCTCCTTTTGTCGTCCCCTGTCAGCATCCTAAGTATTGTGGCTTCCTGTTCTTGCAAAATCTGGTGCTTCACGTTATCTGCTTGGCTGCACACATCAAAAGCATCACTTTCATCCAGCTGGGTGCTATACAACAGCCATTTTCGGCCAGAGCTCTGAGCCAGGTTTTGCCGCAACATTAGCTTTCACACTCGGTCTTGTTTTGGAAGGGTAGTGAACATTGTCAGAAACTGTCTGTTTGTCTGTGAGCAGGATATCTCAAAAAGTTGTGGACAGATTCGGACCAAATTTGGTGGACAAGTTTGGTTTGTGTCTCGGACGAATTCATTAGATTTTGATGAAGATACGGATCCGGATCGGAGAATTTTTAAAGTCATTCTTCACCATTGAGACACAGAGATAAAAACGATTTGTTGCATGATATTTCAAAAGGTTATGGACGGATTCAGATGAAACTTGGTGGACAGGTTGGGGATGTTCTTCACCATTGAGAGATGGGTCTCAAAACAATATATAGCATGATATTTCAAGAAGTTGTGGATGAGTTATGACCAAAGTCGATGGATGAGTTGGTTAGCTGACAAAAACGAGCCGACTTGATTTTGGTTCAGGTCCAGATCCAGATCTGGCCTATCAATGGGATACAAAATGTGAACTGTTCAGCCTGGCAGAGGTATGCATTCTACCAAGTGCCATTCTAGTTCTTCAAGTGTTTGGTTGACAGGTATCTGTCCAAGGCATTACAAGTTCCCATTTTTGATGAAAATAGGACCTCATTGAATGCTGTGTGGACATCAGAGTGATCATTCTGAAGAAACAGCATGTCCTCGAAGTAAACAGATAGGTAATGTGTGTAATTTACATGGTCAAAGGCAAAACATCAGGGGATGATGCCTCACACACTCGCCAGATAGAGACCAATTTCCTGTATGTGTTGCTCTTATGACAGAGAGCATGAGACTTACACACATATCACAGTCTCATTGAACACATCTGGATGTGTCCACTTAAACACGGCAGCTTTCGACTCGAGCACTTGATCAAATGTACAGACAATCCTATTAATAATTTGCAATTGGTCACTGGATTTGACATCAATCCAAATTTTTTTTATAGACCCTAGGTATCAAAAGCTACATATATTTAACAAACAGTTATGGATGGAGCACCTCTTCACCATTAGAGCATTTACATTGCATCAGATGTGGCAATAAATGTGAATTGTTGCTCCCAGCTTGCCGGCTCGATTACCGAAAATGCTATTTGCATTTTTTCCGTCTCCATCCCTACCCAATTTAGAATTGCGTGTGGGCACAGGCAACTTGCAAGCAGTATCGATGTTCGGTTGTTTTTTCCTGATGGCCTCGGATTGACAATATCTCAAACACTCGGGACATGCCTGCTGCAAGAGCATCCACTGTTGGGAGATATCCAATCCTGGAACTTTGGAAGAGTGTATTCACTCAGATACTTATTGAATCCTGTCCAACTTAGCACCACCTGCATGCTAGAGTTAATAGACGAGGCAATCAACCATAAAGGAAAAGACTGTACTGATTATGCCTGGTGTTGGCTTAATGGTTTGGGAGGTGGGCTTGGGATCCTAGGGTCCTGAGTTAAATCGTCCTTGGCTGTTGAATTAATACCAGGTGGGGTTGATTCAGCCTGTCATCCTTCTGATGTCAGCAAAAATGAGTACCAGCTTGCTGGTATCCTGCATCGGAGTGGCGACTCATCCAGGATTCTGCTCAAGAGCCCAGGAGACTGCTAAGGCAGCACCAACGCTCTGTACAGAGTATGGTCCCAATGGACGGATGGATGTACTGATTCTGTACTTCCTTGATTCTGTCCACCTGGTGGACTGTACTGTTGTTTTTTTTTCTTCAAATTTTCTCCCTCCACAACAGTACAGTAATCAAGGAAGAGCAATACTTATTCAAGTACAATTCTTCCAGTTTTTTTTCTTCACATTGTATGGTTCTACCAGTGAGTAAGTATTTGGAATCGACTTGTGTTTCTTCTCAACTATAGTTTGTAGCCTGGTGTTGGCTTAGTGGTTCGGGTGGTGGCTTGGGATCCGAGGGTCCTGAGTTCAAGCCCCATTGGCCACTGAAATAATACACCAGGGGGTTGATTCAACTTGTCATCCTTCCGAAGTGGGCGAAATGAGTACCAGTGTGTATTGCTAGAGGGGCACTGCATCAGCGACACAGTCACGCTTCTAAGAAATGATAGCTACCCTGGCAGCTGAGCTGCCATACGCAAGAAGAAGACTACAGTTTGTACATGTTCCTCTCCTGGTTGGTTTGAAAGAGCTTCAGGCTGTACCACATTTTACCAGTTCTTCTCTCAACAATACAATGTGGAACAAAGCCACAGGTATCATACTTCATAAGAAAGCAGAAGACTTCTTCTTTCGATCAATATGTTGGTTGATGAGTTGGACTCCAAGATAGAGGAATAGGATTGAACGAAAATGTTACATGTATTAAATTTCTTGATTATTTAAATATTAGCAACCTTGCAGACAAGCCTATCGTTCACTCAGCATTATCATTAATAACCTGTATAACACTGTGAATGACCTGATAAAGAAAAAAAAACGTTTGTCAATATCTTCAAAAACAAGCGAGATATTACAAGATTTATGAAACGAGGATGTAAAATATTGGATTGGCCACCATCTTTGTCACGTGATACCAGGTAAAAGCTACTCATTATTAACAAACATACCTCACTCGATATAGGGAATTGAAAAAGCTGGTCTTGATGTAAACCTAAAAAAGACGAACTTCTTGTCAACTGATAAGATTGACGTGTTCAGATTGGGAGACGATCATGTGGAAATGGTGGAAAGCTTCATCTTCCTGGGTTCCAAGATCGAAGTGAGTGGAGAATGTCGAGGATAAATTAACATATGGTTAACATTGGGGGAGAACAGCAACGTCAGGTTTGACAAAGAACAGGAAGCCAAAGATGTGACAAAACAAACCAAGAGGAAGCTGGTGAATGATCTGGTATTTCCATTTTTAATGTATGAATGTGAGTCAGGAACAGTGGAAAAGATAGAAAGGAAGAAGGTTGACAGTTTTTAAGAATGTTGGTGGAGATGAAAGTTAAAAATTCCATGAACTGCAAGAACAAGCAAATTAGTGCTTGAAGAAATTGGATCACCATGTACGTTCGAAGCACTGCTGCGAAAACAGAAACTGTCATATTTGGACACCACATGTGTGCAGAAAACAAAAGTCTGGACAAATCGACCGTGCTAGGTACGGTTGTGGGAAGAAAAGGAACAGGCAGACTTGTCTGTGCTGGATGGATGGGGTAAAGGCTGCAACGAAGCTGTCTCGACCGAGCTTTGGGAAGCACATCAGGAAAGGCTTGTTTGGAGAAATCTGATCACGAATGTCCCCAGAAGTCGGGCATAACTTGATTAAACTGGATAACTAGATCACACCACATAACAACCCTGAGGGTGGATATATCCGATTAATCACAAAGGTGAAACTTTGCCACTGCAAACCAACCCCTCTCCCTCCCGACCCCACCACCACCCTGGCTCTAGGACTGTTGCATGAAAGGCTATATTCAACACTGACACATTCTAATTACCTATTGTTAAAATAATTTAGAAAATGTATGTACGGTGTTGAAAATGTTGTATGAACAAGAAAAAAATTGTTGAAGACAACAGGATGTTGTGTGTGCGCGTGTGTAAAAAAAAAAAACAACAAAAAAAAACATATATATATTTCTATATGGGGCTGCAAAAGTAGGTATGCAGTAAGGATTATACAAGTATTACCAGTATTATAATAGTGGTGCTAGGATTCATTTAATACTAGAATTCATTTAATTGATTAAAATAAAAAAACATTTGAGGGATTAATATGTTTATTATTGATATGTTTATTATTGATATGTTTATTATTGGTATGTTATTATTGATATGCTTGTATAATCAATAAAATACGTTTTGTTTTTCATTACTGTATACCTACTTTTGCAGCCCCCTGTGTGTGTGTGTATATATATATATATATATATATATATATATATATATATATATATATATATATATATATATGTATGTATGTATTGTAGATTTCTGCCCGCCGGCGTGCGAACGACCGCGTCTAACCAATAGCGGTCGCTTCGCCCACCGAACGGACAATCCAGCCACGGCTTTCCGGATCAACGCCGGAAACCAGCCATGGGTGTGTTTTTAACCACACCACAACCTTGTCTGCACTCAACCCGCGCTACAGGGTCCGATCGCCAAATCTTCGATTTACCTAATTATTCGCGCGGATAGGTTACCAAGAGAATGTACCTCAACGGGACCGCTTGGAAACAAACCGCTTAAGAAGCTCGCTTCCTTTTGGGATAAATGAGCGGGGTATTATCACGCAGACCTGTTGGACCCGATCACTTTACCGGCTATTAAGAAACCAACTATTTATTCCGATCTCAATATGGCAGTTCAATGAGGGAATGGACGCAACAAACAGGTTTACATTCACTCAAGGACATTTATTATAATAAAGCATGTATGCAATTAAACAAGGCAAAAACACGTATGCAATTATACAAGCAACAAAAGCACGACAAAAGAACTACGACCGTCTATACAAAATGCAATGCAAACATTTACAGCACACAGAGCACTTAACAATTTCCTACTTATTAGACGGGCCCACGGACACATGTACGCACACACACACACACCCAATAAATGGTCGCAGAGGCCTTCAATAACAAGCTCCAGCTCGGAGGACAGGTGAGCTGAAACTCAGAACGTATCTCGAACCTCTCCACCTCGTGTGGTCTTCAAGTTGTTCGGACCCGGGCTCCAGCGACAGCGAGCTGGATCCAATCGCCGTGAGCTGCGATCCTTCCCGAGCTCCCGCGAATCCTCCCGCGCTTCTCAACACGTGCTGGTGAGACGAGGCGCCGAACCTTCCCGTCAATGCGCCGATCCTTCCCGTCGATGCACCACTTCCCCCAAGGAACCACCTCCAAGAAAAGGTCGACGAGTCGCACCAAGCCGGGAACCAAAATGGAGAACGAAGAGCTCCACGAACCAAGAAGAAGAAGAAGAAGCCACTACTCACAGCTCGAGCCGAGCGACCAGCTCAACTCTCTTCCAAGCAAAGCAGCTCGAAGCAAAAAGCTCTCCCGAGCCAAGCAGAAGCCGAAACTCACTGAACCACAAAAGCAACAAGCCTCCAAAAAGCCTCCTCCTGAGCCAGGCCTCAGCCGAAGCTCACTGAGCCACCCGAAGCAAAAAGTTTCCGAAGGCCTCAACCCTAACACAAGCCAAGCAGGACCCGACTGTCTGCTGAACGACTACTCTCTGCCGAAGCAAAAAGCTTACTACTCCAACTCCTGCACAAAGAAAACAAAGAAAAGATCAAAGAACAAAGAACAAAGAAAAGATCTCCTCTTATCCATCTCCCGCCCTTCTCCCGCTCCCGGCGTGACTCATGACTCATGCCCTCATGCTCCATCCCCCGCTCAACCACGGGTGACAGGGAGACGTTGACATCATGAGTCACGGGACGGCAGGGTTCTTCTTCCTCTTCGGAGAAGAGGGGGAGGGATGTCTCCATTGTTCGTTCCCTAACTATTAAATTGATCCGCAGCGCATCTAATCGATTTCTGAACATTTAAACAATGGAAGGTGAGCTATCTTGGGAACAAGCACTTATCGACATAGCTGACTAAAGGAACCTGAATGTTGTGTGCAATCGAATTCCCAAATTCGTAAATATATATATTTTACATATATATGTGTGTATGTATATATATTTTATATTATATATATATATATATGTGTATATTTTATATATACATACATATATGTATGTATATTCTATATATGTATATATTTTATTTCTATATGTATGTATATTTTATGCATACATATGTATATTTTACATGTATATGTATGCATATTTAAAAAAAAAATATATATATATATATATATATATATATATGGATGTATATATATATATATGTATATATATATATATGGATGTATATATATATATATGTATATATATATATGGATGTATATATATATATATGTATATATATATATGGATGTATATATATATATGGATGTATATATATATATGGATGTATATATATATATGGATGTATATATATATATATATGGATGTATATGTATATATATATATATATATATATACTTGTAAAGGTGCCCGTCTTCGACGGGCATCACAAGCAACATATGGTAAAAGACAGATAGCATGAATGTATTTTAAACAATATATTATACATATCATTTTTATCCATCGATTATCATTCAAGTTTTCCACTTCGATGACATTACCACGTAGTTTAGTGACTACACAACGTGTACCATTCGTGAGTTCCGGAGGATCCATAGAGCACATTAAAATTACAGGGCACCCTACTTTAAAGTGATCCAAAAGGCTGGATCAGTTTCATCGACATACTCATATCTTGTAGATTTTAGCTGGTCAGAAAGTCATGGTTTTGTGAAGAAACTACGGCACATGGAAAGTGCAAATTAGTCAGGTGTGAACTCAACTGTTTTCTCCCCAAATGGAGCGTGATTCTATGAGCTGAACTCATCTTAGTGGTCCTCTAAAAAATGGGAAACATTTTTATTTCTTTTTTGTGCAATAATTCCTCCAATTTTGCAAATGGAGAACATGAACTGTTTAACTACCATAATCATCAAAACAAATTTTGAGGAGCCTCTTAAGGAAGACAATAATATCATTAATATATATGTCAAAGCTTGTTTAATTTCATGCAGTAACAAAAATCTGATGGTGGAACAAAGAAAGGGGCGTGCCGAAATATTAATATAGATAATAGATAACTACCATAATCATGAAAACGAATTTTGAGGAGCCTCTGAAGGAAGACAATAATATCATAACTATATATGTCAAAGCTTGTTTCATTTCATGCAGTAACAAAAATCTGATGGTGGAACAAAGAAAGGGGCGTGCTGAAATATTAATATAGATAATTGATAACTACCATAATCATGAAAACGAATTTTGAGCAGCCTCTGAAGGAAGACAATAATATCATTACTATATTTGTCAAAGCTTGTTTCATTTCATGCAGTAACAAAAATCTGATGGTGGAACAAAGAAAGGGGCGTGTCGAAATATTAATATAGATATTACTGAAACTCTCATCTTGTAAGTGTGTATGTATGTATGTTCCTGAAATACAGTCAAAATGGTACAAGATAGCGCAAATATTTTAGTACCACCTTCCTCACTATTCTCCTGCAGTGTGCAGTGTCAAGTTTCATTCAAATCAGGCAATGAACAAATTATTAAAAAATCAATTCCTGATTCAGCCAACGACTATTCGGGAGAATTTGATCAATGCAAACAACCTCAGCGGTATAGTTCGCTGGACCTATCTTTTCTTTTTTCTTGAAATGATTTATTTTAAAAATCTCAAACATTTAATGGAGACAAAGAACAATTTATTTTTAAGCATAAAATAAACCACCATTTTGATCTAATACTTCCGTGTTCATTAATAAATAAAATTGTGTTTAGAAGATTGCGCACAATAATTTCTTTGACTTTCTTTTCTCCGTTTTTTTTTTACATTGACGCGCAATATCAAGTTTCGTTCAATTCGGGCAATGAAAAAATTATTTCAAAAACTCAATTCCCAAATTCAGTTAAGTACTCTTCGGGAGTATTTGATCAATGCAAACAACCTCAGCGGTATAGTTCTCTGGAGCGATCTTGTTTTATTTTCTTGAAATGATTTTTTCATCAACCGCTCTCATAACGAGAACCCAAAAGGTTCACTGGTCATCTAGTGTATATATATATATATATATATATATATATATAT